>NKZX01000629.1:0-20682 GCA_002374535.1 Metschnikowia kamakouana
AGGTAATTTATATATATAGGCAATATGTAATTTATAAATAACTATAAATAAATGGTGAAAACGGTTAATGACATCTTAGTTAAAGACCGTCGGCAGTTGTATATGTCGCTACAGACTGGTTCACCGAGGTTAGACTGAAATGTCTGTCTAAATGTACAGTCGGATTCTGTAATATAATATTTATATATGCCCTGAGGGCGGTAATTATATAGAGGTGAAAGATATAAACTCAATATAAATTGGGAATAAGCTTATTAGTACATAAGTAATAAACCTTTGTAGGTCAAACCTACTTAATTTAATCAGATTTGGAAGATGCCGTATATCCGTAGGTTGACAAAAAGACCCTATGCAGCTTTACTATATCTTTATTTTGATTTTTTACCTTCGGGTTTACTTTTTTTATTCATTTCAGTAGATTAGGTTATATTTATATTTTAAATAAAATGAGATACCTATATAAATGAAAAAAGAATCTAATTAATTTAAAACATATATGCCCGCCAAGGTGGGGGTTATGATAATATTTAAGAAAGAGTAAAGAGGTTAGTTTCGATGGGGCGTCGACATCAGCGAAAGCATCTGATGTGTCTAATAATAATGATTTTGATATTAATCAAAACTAAATATTTAATTAAATTTTTTATTTAATAGTAAAATACGTACAATAATTCTATATGGTAAATAGAATAAAAGATTATAAGTAAGGATAACAACATAATTGTGCGATGATAATAACACAAACAAGTGAAATTAGTACATAAGTAGAGTGTAGTGAACAGGCATAAACAAATGGTATGGATGTCGATAACGAATTAAAGTTACGCTAGGGATTAATTGTTAGTCCCTTATATATAGAAATATATATATTATAACATAATTGGGTGAATTGCATAAAAGTCTTAATCATATCGGTATATGATGATAACTTAGATAGAGATATTAATTATAAAATTTATGAAAAGATAATTTGCAGCGAAGTTTATATAAGTTAATTTGTATATATAAAAACGTTCAACGACTAGTAGATGAGTAAACTAACAATAATTCTACCACGAGCGCCCAACATCTAACATTTAAATAAATAAATTATGATGATGACATAGTCTGAACTATATAGAAATATATAGAAGTTGATATAAAGAGATCAACGATAACATAATTGAACAGGGTAATACCGCGTGAGAGTTGATATCGTCAGCGGTGTTTGCCACCTCGATGTCGTCTAGACTCGTCCTCCTGGTCGCAGCAACTAGGTAGGGTAGGACTGTTCGTCCTCTAAGGAGTTACTTGAGATGGGTTAATTACGACGTGAGTCAGTAATGATTTTATCATCTATGGATCTTAACTTATCTGTTGCCTTAAGTGTACGCAAGGATAATAAGGTACTTTCCTATGGTTAATTTATTTAATTTAGCTAAGAATGTTGTGTTTACATATTGAATGCATATCAAATATTAAATCCTTCAGATAAGTTTTTAACATTATAGACTATAATGTATTAGTTAATTTGTATAAGATTGCAAAAATTAACCCCCAGCAATGCTGAGGGTGGAAACTAATTTATATAATTCATATACCTTAAATATATTTCCTGGGATCATAGATTAATTGGTAAATCTTTCGCTTTGCATGTGAACAATATCGGTTCGATTCCGATTGATTCCATATTTTTTTATTTGGATAATAATTATTAAAAATTTATTAAATAAATGATTTGATTAGATGTTCCAACACCTTGAGGTGTACGTTTACAAGATTCAGCATCACCTAACCAAGAAGGTATACATGAATTATATGATCATATAATGTTTTATTTAGCATTAATATTAGGTTTAGTTTCTTATATATTATATGTAGTTATAGTTGATTTTAAAAATAATAAATTTGCTTATAAATATTTAAAACATGGTCAAACATTAGAGATTATTTGAACTATTTTCCCAGCTGTAATATTATTATTAATAGCTTTTCCTAGTTTTATATTATTATATTTATGTGATGAAGTTTTAACTCCTGCTATGACTATTAAAGTTGTAGGTTTACAATGATATTGAAAATATGAATATTCTGATTTTGTATCTGAAAAAGGAGAAACAATTGAATTTGAATCATATATTATACCTGAAGACATGTTAGAAGAAGGTCAATTAAGATTATTAGATACTGATACTTCTATCGTTTTACCTGTTGATACACATGTAAGATTTATAGTAACTGCTAATGATGTTTTACATTCTTTTGCTGTTCCTTCATTAGGTATCAAAATTGATGCTGCTCCGGGTCGTTTAAACCAAGTTAGTGCTTTAATACAAAGAACTGGAGTATATTATGGTCAATGTAGTGAATTATGTGGTGTTAATCATTCTTTAATGCCTATTAAAATAGAATGTGTTCCTATTAATGAGTTTATTGAATGATTATCTGAAGCCGAATAAAATATTCATTTATAGGTAAAGTTTATATAGCTTAATGGTAAAGCAATGTACTGTTAATACATCGATTTTGGTTCAATTCCATATATGAACGTTATATGTATATATTATAAAATAATGGTTTTTATCATTATTTAATTAAAAAATAAAAAAAAAAAAAAAAATATGAATTTAATTAGTGGATTATCAAGTTTATTAGCTATGGGTTTATTATCACCTGTACAAAGTATTTTATGATTAATTATATTATTTGTTAGTACAGCTATATCATTATATAATCATGATTTTATGTTAATGGGTATTTTATATATTTTAATATATGTAGGAGCTATTGCTATACTATTTTTATTTATATTATCTTTATTAAAAATAGATTATATACCTCAAGGAAATGTATCACCTTTAATTATAACTTTATTATGTGTAAGTTTTATACCATTAGATTTAACGTATGATTATAATGCTATAATTATGGAATTTAATCAAACTTATAATGAATTAATAGTAGTAGGAAATCAATTTTATACAGAATATGCTATATTATTAATTATAACAGGTTTAATATTGATATTATCAGTTGTAGGGGCTATAGCTATAACAAGATAAATGTTACAATTTATAGAATTATTATTAATGTTTGTATCAGTTTTATTAGCTGTTGCTTTTTTAACTGTAGCTGAACGTAAAACATTAGGTTATATGCAACGTCGTGTAGGGCCAAATGCCATTGGTTATAAAATACAATTTGATAAATTTAAACACTTAAAAGTTACACATATTTCACATATTAAATTAGATACTATAAATAAGAGATTTTATCGTTTAGCGAGGAATTAAAAATAATAATCAAATAAGATTATTTCATACTTCTATATTGAATTATAATTCAATAAAAAATGATTTAATTTAAGATAAAAAAGCTATAAAAGATTTATATTAAATAAAAGGACCTTTTAATAGTTTAATAGAAACTAGTAAATATTTAAATATGGATTATAGATCAGTAAAAAATAATGTCCACCCTTCGGGTGGGTATCCCCGCCCTGTGGGCGGTAATTAATATAACAATATAAAAATTAAATTTAATGATATATGAATTGTTTTATTAAGTAAAGAATTAACTAATATTTCTAATAAAAATGATATAATCTTAAAAAAACATAAATTAGAAAAAGTAAATATTTGAGCTTATAAAAAAGATATAAAAGGAAACTTAAATATATGCCGGCCCCTAACGGGTGCCGATAAAATATAAATTTAGATATTAATAAACCTTCATTTCCATCAATAAATGAAACTACAAAAAAAAAAAAAAATATTTATATCTTAATATAGCTACTAAAAGGGGATATAATTTTTTAAGTAAATAAATTTAATAGATATGATATAATAACCCATAGGGTTAAATATTAAATGTAACAATCACTACTTTAAATAGTGATATTTTAAATGTTAAAAATAAAAAAAATAAATATAAGAAATTTATTTTAGGCCAAAGTATATCATAAATAGGTTTATCCTATAATATACGAAGTGAAAGTGAACCTTTTGCTAAAAACTATCAAATTGCGGGAACGTCTTAAAGCTATTTCAACTAAGTAAATATAGTTTCCCTTGGCATATACCGGGGGGAGGGAATATATTTATGGCACAGGTAATGACTCGTGGTATAGTAATATCGAAATAGATGCACGAAAGGAAATAGACAATCTGCAGCCAAGTACCTATTAATTATAGGTATGCTGTTCATCGACTAAATGGTAGTTGGTGTATTTTATCTGTTAATCTATATAAAATATGCTTAAGATATAGTCAGACCTTATTCGAAAGAATACAGAAATATATATATATTACTCGTTAGCTTCAATTACATTATTTTGCAAGCCCCGCAGCTATATATAGCTGCGGGCGGAGGTTTATATGAGTCTCATTTATGTGAGTCGTTAAATGGATAGTTAATATTAAAAATCAAGTTTAACTATTTAGGGAGAAGTATTCCTACTTTATCTAACCATATATAAAATAACCTTTAAAATATATGTATGATTAAAGGAATAGATTTGTATTTTGGTGTATTAATGGCTATCGCCGATGCTGCGAAATTATTATTAAAAGAAATAATTATACCTACACATGCAGATAAATTAATTTTATTTATAAGTCCAATTATATCATTAATATCAGCTTTATTATGTTGATCTGTAATTCCTTTTGGACCAGGTATAACTATAACAGACCATAATTATGGTTTAATATTAACATTAGCTATAAGTAGTGTTGGAGTATTTGGAACTTTATTAGCTGGATGATCTGCTAATAGTAAATATTCTTTATTAGGTTCTATACGTTCAACAGCACAATTAATAAGTTATGAATTAGTTTTAACTACTATAGTTTTATTATGTATTTTATTTGCTGGTAGTATGAATCTTTCTAGATATGTTGAATTACAATCATCTATATGATTATTTATACCTTTATTCCCATTATCTATAATTTGATTTATAGGATGTGTAGCTGAATGTGCTAGACCTCCATTTGATAATGTAGAAGCTGAATCAGAATTAGTATCAGGTCATATGACTGAATATTCATCATCTATATTTGTATTATTCTTTTTATCAGAATATGCATCTATATTATTTTTATCTACATTAACTGTTATACTATTCTTTGGAGGTGGTACAGGTATAATTTTAGGTTTAAAAGCTAATGTATTTGCATTTACTTATATTTGAGTTAGAGCTACTTTACCTAGAGTTAGATATGATAAATTAATAAATATGTGTTGAATAATCTTCTTACCATTATTATTTGCTATAGCTATATTATTACCATCATTAATATATATATTAGATGCTCAGATATGAATATAACATTATATACAAATTGAATAACTTATAATAGAATTAAGGTAAAATTTTACAAAAAAAAAAAAAGAAATGATTGCAATATTAACAACTTTGTTAACGTTTTATGTAAGTCAAAATAATATAATAACATTATTAATAGCGATAGAAATATTATTATTGACTGTTACAGTAAAAATTATCTATATAGGTAATATATTTGATGATGTACAAGCTACTATATTTGCTTTATTTATAATAATTTTAGCTGGTGCAGAATCAGCTATAGGATTAAGTTTATTAGTATCATATTATAGATTGAGAGGTAAAGTTACTAATATATTATAATGTTTAACTTTTTAACTTTTATTTATGAAGAAACTATACATATAAATTTAGGTTCTTGAATATCATTAGGTAATATTAATATTAATTATGGTATTTTATTAGATCCTTTATCTATGATAGTTATGGTACCAGTAGGTATAGTATCTATGGCAGTTTTATTTTATGCTATAGATTATATGAAATATGATCCTAATCGTAACCGTTTTTATGTTATTTTAAGTGCATTTGTTATATTTATGACTATTTTAGTTATAAGTGATAATTATGTTATGATGTTTATTGGATGAGAATTTGTAGGAGTTATATCTTATTTATTAATTTCTTTTTGACATACTCGTTTAGCTGCTATGAAAGCTGCTTTATCAGCTATTTTATTAAATAGAATGGGAGATGCCTTATTTGTTTTATTTATAGGTTCAACTTTATCATTATTTCATACAGTAGATTTTAATACTATCGAATTATTAACACCACATACTAATACTTATATTTTAAATTTATTAGCTATAATGTTATTAATTGCAGCTACAGCTAAATCAGCTCAATATCCTTTAAATTCATGATTATTAACATCTATGGAAGGTCCTACACCAGTTAGTTCATTATTACATGCAGCTACAATGGTTTGTAGTGGAGTTTTTGTATTAGTTAGATCATCATATATATTAGAATATACACCATCTATATTATTATTAATATTATGAATAGGTGGATTTACTACTTTAGTAAGTGGTCTAATCGCTGTAGTTACTAATGATATAAAAAGAGTTATAGCTTTATCTACAATGAGTCAATTAGCTATTATGATGTTAGCTATAGGTTCTAGTGCTTATGATTTAGCTATATATCATTTATATTGTCATGCTTTCTTTAAAGCTTTATTATTTATGTCAGCTGGATCTATTATACATAGTTTTATGTCAGAAACTCAAGATATGCGTAAATATGGTGGTTTAATCCATTATTTACCTTATAGTTATGTATCTATGGTTATAGCTTCATTATCTTTAATGGCTATACCTGGTTTAACTGGTTATTATTCTAAAGATATAATTATAGAATCATTATATGGTACTTATACATTTAGTGGTTATATAATGTATTTCATTGCTACATCTTCTGCTACATTAACTGCTATTTATTCTTTAAGAGTATTATATTTAACTTTCTATAATAATCCTAGATCTAATAAATATACATATGGATTAATACATGAAAGTAATTGAATGATTATACCTATGACAGTATTAGCTATTTATAGTATTTTCTTAGGTTATTATAGAGATAATGTTATTTTCCATTTAAATATAGGTTTACCACATACAAACACATTTATAGAAACAGAATTTACTATTCCTACTATCTTTAAATATTTACCTATGATATTAGGTTTATCTTTATCTTTATCATTAATATTTATATATGAATTTATGTATAAAATAAATAAAACATCATCTATATCAAATAAAGTTAATCATTTCTTTAATCAACGTATTTATTACGATCAATTATTAAATAATTTTATAATTAGACCTGTATTAGTATTAGGTGGTTATTTAAATGAATTAACTGATAATGGTTTATTAAAAGTATTAGGTAGTACTGGTATTAGTAGATTAATTCTTAACATCCCTTTAATTATTATTATTAACCTAATCATTAGTTTAATTTTTAATATTATATAAATATTCATTTATTAAATTACTCTTAAGTATTATAGTTATTATATGAATATATTTATGACTTATTACCTATATAAAATAAAATATTTTCAATAGTAGAAATAACAGGTACTAAAATAATAAAGTAACTGAAATAATAAGCAGTAGCAAATTGACCTAGTACAATAAATGGTACTTCAACATGTAATTGACCTAAATTACCTAATAATAAGAAATTAAATACAAATAAATAGAATGATAATTTAGATAATACTTTAAATGTATTACCTCTTATAACTGATCTATCTGTTATAGGTAATATTAATAATATTAATATAGCAGAAAACATAGCTATAACACCACCTAATTTATCAGGTATTGATCTTAAAATAGCATAAAATGGTAATAAATATCACTCCGGTACTCAAGTTTGTTATACCCGTAAGGGTTATTAAGGCTCTTTATCCTTAATTTCAATTAGTCACCTAATTGTTCAGACTATGTCATATACATAGTAAAATCTACTATTTGTATAAAGGCGCTCGTGGATAATTTATTTGCATAAAATTTATTATCTAGTCGTTGAACGTTTATAGATTATTAATTTATATAATAAATCTAATCTTATTATTTCTTTTTAGGATTAATAAATAAGTTTAATAATTTAGAATCAAATATAATGGGATAGCCACCCGTAGGACGGCCATTATATGCTATCTATACTTCGCTGCAAGTTTTCTCATAGAGATGTCCTTGCAATTCACCTTTTTTTCATTTAATTTAAATATGCCCACCCAAAGGGTGGGTATTAAATGCGACAATTTATTTAAACTTCTTTTCAATTAATCTTTTTTTTATTTTTTATATATTTTAGCTAATCTTAACTTATCAGTTTTATTCATAATAACTTATGATTTACTATTTAAAAACATAAAGTATTTTTGGTTTGGTTTTACTTTTATTGGTTATGTAACTACTCATTATTTATTTTTACTTAAAGATATAAAATAATTTTCATACTGTGTTTTGTCAAAATAATCATTTACTATTTTATCATAATTTATCATATTTTTATAATAATGTCCTTTAAAGGGTGGGTATCACCTAACAACAAAAAAACTGTATAATGGCCACCCGTAGGGCGGCTATCTCCCGCCTTCGGCCGGGAATTAATTATATATGGCGGCCTAAAGATAATAATACAATATTACTTTCTCTTCAAAATTTAACTTAACCAAGTATAAGACATGTTTTTTCTAATAAAAACATTTTATTAAAATAGTAGTAATTATATATTTTAAATTGAGTTTATTAAAATTTAATATTATTTATAGATTAAATAGTTAATAAAACAACATAGTTATTTTAAGAATAAGTTACAGAACGATGTATTTCAATTTTATTTAAATATAAAGATATATAATACCCGCCCTTAGGGATATCCGCCCTCCGGGCGGCCATAAAATAAATTTACATTATCTTTTGTATATTTTTGACTTATTCTTAAACAAGGATTATACATTAAACATTTATTTTTATGTTAAATATAGATATTAAATGTTCCATTACCTAAATAAAAACCTAAGATAAAAGGTATATTCATATCAGGAGTCTTTAGTATTATAACATAATTTAAATAAGTCTTTAAATAATCCCCCAGCGAAGCGGGGGAATTTTTATCTATAACATGATTTTTTACTACTTAATTAAATTTTTCATTTAAATATAAATTTATTTGTGTATTATCTATTATATTATATTATAAACTACCGCCCTCCGGGCGGCCATATATAAATTTTATAATCATCATTCTTAAATGTAAGCTTATTATTAAATATATCGCCCACCTTAGGTGGGCGGGGATATAATTTTATTCCCGGCCTACGGCCGGCATTTTTTTTATCCATGTTGTTTATCTTCAAAACTATTATTAAAATAAGGTATTCATTATTTTTATATGATATATACCTGATTTGTTAAGACTAACTTGATAATTAAATAATTTAATCCCGGCCAATGGCCGGGCATTTATTAGGGTATATTATTTCCTGTTAAGAGGTTTTAGCCCTACCTCAGGTAGGGTGAGTATTATTTATCGACGCCGGAGTTACCATAGGGTTACCTGGTATATAGTTATCTGAATGTCCTAATGTATTAGGTGAAAAGAATACAAATAAACTGAAAATTAATAGGAATACAAATACAGTTATTAAATCATAGAACTAAATATCGATCCCTTAACCAAACTATTAGGGTTGTCTAATATTCGTCACCGAACCGTACGTGATAGTTTCCTGATCATACGGCTCTCCATAACCTTTATTCAGACTTATATACAAATCTCTGAGTTATATCATTAGGTATAAAAAATTAACCAGCATGATATTTCATATGACAACTTCTACAAAGAGGAAGCTGTTTACTATTTGCCTTTGCCATTAAATAATCTAAAGTACCTTTGATAGGTTTTAGATCTTTCATCATTCTTATATGATGCATTTCAATTCTATATTTACTATTACATATTAAACAATTGTTTTTCATAACAGTAGCTAATGAAATACTATCTGAGTAAATTGAAGGGATATAAGTATCCATATCTTTAATCTTAAAATCTCAAATATTCATTTTATAATTATCTGGTTTTAATAAAGTTGCTAATATTTTAGGTGTATTATCAGCATTACGATTATTATAATCTTTAATCTCAATCCTTTTACCGAACTTACGATAAACTTTAGCTCTAGTCGGTAAACGATATTTATGAGCAAAAGTACGTAAAACAACATCTCTAATAATATAAAACAAATATGCAGTTAATTTACCTTTATTAAAAGCAAATGAATAATAATTTAAGTAACCTCTAATAACACTATTAGCTAAATGTACTATTTGTTGAGGTCTTAAACTTAATCAAGTAAATCTTGATTTACCTACATGTTTTTTAGGTTGTTTTAATAGAAACCCAGCTTTAGTTAAATTAGTTTTTATTATGTCCATAGGGGCACTCAAAACTAAAAAACCAGAAGAACGTCTAAGATATTTACCACATATATTATAAGTTGTAACACTTGAATGTTTAATATAAGTACCTAAAAATAAAATACGTTTTTTGTATGAATTAGTTATTTTTGTTTTAACTGGTGATACAGTCAAACCTAACTCATTTAAACAATAATCTTTAATTTTATTTAAAATTAATATAGAATCTTTATAAGATCCATTAATTGCTACAATTCAATCATCTGCGTATCTTATATAATGTAATTTACGAGTTAATTCTATTTTTTTGTTTCTATTAATACTCCTTAATTCTATAGCTAATTTACTTAGAGTGTATGAATTTACACCTTGTTTACGGGCTTTATTTAATTTATGTTGAGTACTTCTGTATTTACTATCATAAACATAATAAGTTTCTTTATAATCAAATTCATCTTTAATTTTCATTATGAATAAATCCAATTGATGAAGATAAATATTAGCTAATATAGGACTTATTATTGAACCTTGTGGTGTACCTATAATATCTGTTTTACGTTTATATTTAAATAAGTAACCCGCATTTAATGATTTTCTGATTAATTCAATAAATCTTTGATCACTAATTTTATTAGATAATAGATCTATTAATTTGTCATGAGGTATTTCCTCAAAACAAGCTTTAATATCTCCTTCTATTCATCAAGTACAACCTTTGAATGTTGTTAATATCTTTCTTAATGCAGTATGGCTACTTCTTTTAGGACGAAAACCATGTGATACATCAAGAAATAATGGTTCATAAATAGCTTCTAATACCATTCGAATTACTTCCTGAACTAATTTATCTTCAGATTTTCCTAATGTTACTGGTCTTAATTCATTTTCATATTTAGGTATAAATATACGTTTACCAGGTGTAAATTTAAAACTATTGTTCTTTAGCTTCATGATTATTGAATCTAACCTTTCTTCCGACATACCATCTAATGTGGTAGATTTTATCCCTGGTGTCATCATACCGGGTTTTGATTTCAATTTCTCATATGCTGTTCTTAAAAGATCCTTGTTTAATATGTATGTTTTATATAATTGACGATCTATAATTTTATCAGGGTGTGCTTTAGATCTAGCTCTAAGACTGTCTAGACTATCAAGTACATTTTTTGAGCTTCCTGCTTTTGTACTCAACATTCTTAGACTAAAGGTTACTGGTTCACTTCATTGGGTATTATTAGTACTTCATAGAGAATTACCTCTATTATATTTCATTTCTGAACCAATTAATATTGAACCTCTGTTCGCATATCTATTACTAGACTTAGCGAATCCCGTAGTTGTGTATCTCTCTAAGATTTGATCCTTAGGTTCATCATTCATTACCTTGATTATAGTATTACTATAATTGGAATCTATACCTGTATTACTGTTATCTTCAAAGCCTATATCAGTAGTATAGATTAACGCCCTATAAATAGCATGACGATCTCCTTTCTTTGAGAGCATTGGTAATTGATGTTCGAATAGTATAATTCTAACCATAGATCATTCACTTGAATCTCTTTTAATTACTATCTTAATTTTTATTATGAGACCCTTTTCTATACATGCTCTGTTTAGCAAATGTTTTCACATGTTACCTAAGTATAGTAGTGTAAATATGTTTACAGAATATTTGTTGCTCTTTAACAACTCAAGAGAAACACCACAACGGCGCACTTTAAATATAAAGTAACTATGCATAGGTATTCTATCTAAATTTCCAGTTATTCCTACAGGATTTGAAGAACCATGTATATGTAAAGCTATTAAATGCATTACAACTAAGGCAGCTAATATAAATGGTAATAGGAAATGTAAAGCAAAGAACCTTTGAATTGTAGGATTACTTACAGAGAATCCACCCCAGATAACATTCGATATTTACCATTCTGTATTTTTTTAATTACCCAGCAATACTGAGTGATATCCAACCGTGTGTGTGGACTATCTATACTTACTTATAATTACTTATAAGATTAGACTATTTCATCATCCCTAAGGATGTAGGGCGCTCGTGTTCAAATTATTGTTATATTACTCATTGATTAGTCGTTGAACGTTTATAATCCTTATATCCCAACCCCTAACGGGGGCCGATAAAGAATATCATATAGATTATACTTCGCTACATATTATCCTTAATTAAATAAGGACTTCTATATAATTCACCCTATTTTTCCAATATGTTTTACAACATATGGCCGCTTAATTGAGGTATTTAAGATGCCCGCCCGAAGGGCGGGCTTATATCTCTTTAGATTTTAAATCTACTACTTATTTTTATATCTAATAATCATTTTTTATATTCTATATATTTATAACCTAATAATTCATATTTAGAAAAATATTTTATAACATTTTTTATATCTTTTGTAGATGATATAGTTAATTGTGTATATTTATTCTTATTAATAGATATACCTTTATTAATAAAAAATTCTTTTTTTATACATTTAAACAATTCAAAATTATATTTATCTTTTAATTGAAAACATATACTATTTTTAGATATAAATGAACCTTTAACCATAGTAAATCCTGCTATTCAATATTTAAAATAATCTAATTTATTAAATCCATGTTTTATAATGTTATTATTTATATAATTATCTATATTAATTTTATTTAATTTAATATCTGTATAATTAGTTATATCATTCTTAATTATATATTTAGCTAATAAATATTGTTGTTGTCTTGTATTAGTTAAAAATTTTATATTATAATAATCAAGCATAGGTATTAATTTATATTTTATATCTATTATATTAATTTCTAATCTAGCTAATTTTTTTCCTTTTTTAGGTGTTATATAATTAACATTACCTAATTTTAATTCTGATTGAAATAATTTTAATAAATCTAAATCAATTGAAGATAAATTTATAACTAATGATATATATATATTATTCCCGCCCACAGGGCTGGGATACCCACCCTTCGGGTGGGCATTTACTTTTATATTATCTTTATTTAATCTTGATTTTTTAGTTACTCTAATATATCCATCTCCATCTATTAAACCAATAAATTTATATAATAAAATTTTATTATTTAGGTTTGTAACTGTTGAATTTACTTCTTTAGGGTGGTTATTAAATGTATGCCGCCCTTTAAAGGAGGGCGGTGATTTTTTATTAAAAATAAATAGTAGAAATAATGGTAATAAGATTAACGGTACAATATCATTTCCTATAAATGGTATAGCTGATAATAGGTTAGTTATAACTGTTGCCAATATTTAAATATTATTTATCCCTTATATAGGTTTAAATTTTTTTATTTTATAGAACTAGAGTATTCTTAGTAATTTAAATGTTAAAATAAATAATACCATGTACTTAATAAATATATATATTATCCCCGGTGTAATACACCGGGAACTATGTTTATACCTTCATATAAGACAATTTTTTAGATATGATACCTTATTATAGGTAACATATTTGATCCCACCGCTATTAGCGGTGGGTTATTGTTTAATAAGCCTTGTGTATAATAAATGTTATAAGCATTATTATATAAATATCCGAGTGCACATTAAGCATCATTTCAGACACCCATTATTGGACCACTCTGTAGGGATATTATAATCTACCCACGGTCTTTTTACTTAACATATAAATTTGACCAGTTTTCAATAATGTTGCATTATATATCTCCCGCAGCTTAGTTGCGGGTGTAACTTAGTTTTAATTATATATTGATATAAGGTAAAAGTTTAATAAACCATTCGGTTTAACCTATATATAATACTATAATATAATTATTATTATATTTTTAGGGGATTAATCTAATAATTAAAAAAAATGTAAGCTTATAAAAATAGATAATGACAGCCTTCGGTAGGGAAGACTATTGTTTTGGAGAGTCATTCATATGTTTACCAAATTTATATTTCATAGAAGGTATAATATAAGGTTTAACTATATTAACTAATAAAGGCATAGAACTAACTTTAATAAAAATGACATAAAATATTTTCTGATTTTTAGTTACTCCTGATTTATGTATGATACAATCTAAATTATATTTATCTTTTAATAAAAAAACTAGATATTCTATTTCTTTTAAAGTAAAATTATTTGTAGCTAACTTTAAACCATTACCTATTTTACCTCCATCATCCATTATTCAAATAGCTAATGCTAAAGGAGATAAATAAAGATGTAAATCTGAAGGTAAAACTTTAATTTTTTTATCTAGAGTGTTAATATATCATAAATTATATATATTATTAAATTGATCATAAGTTCAAGTACTAAATCTTATACATTTTCTTATTTTTCCATTAACACTTAATCTTGTTGATATTTTAGGTATTTTAGTATTACAAAAACCTAAATTAGCTATTAAACTATGTAAATATAATAAATATTCATCATGACTATCTTCTTTATAAAAGGTAATTCTAGTACCTTTACCTCCTTTACGTTTTTCAGCATGTCCATCTCCTAATAAAGAACCATATATTATTTCTATAATAGTAGTATCTTTAAATGGTCAGGGCTCTTTAAAAATTATAAAATTTTTACGTTTTAAACATTCATTATTTATGACACCTACCCGAAGGTTAACTTCAGACAGATTTATTTTTAATTTATCTATAAAGCAGATAATTTTTAATCTTAAAATAAAATAGAGTAATTCTACTTTATAAAGATCATTTATCCCTAAAGAAAATAATATTATAATATTTAAGGCAAATAAACTACCTCAATGGGACATCTGCCCGTACACAAGGCAATATGACCAGTAAGTGTAATATGGTCTATATCTATATATAATTTAATTAAAATATATACGGCCGTAGGCCGCCATAGATATATTATTTATATTTATGTTCTAAATATAAAATTTCGACTGTGCATTAAGCATCATTTCAGATACCCATTAATGTTGCAGTCTGTAGCGATTATTTATATAACCGACGATCTTGTTTTACTTTAATCGTTTTCATTAATGTTGCCGATAATTTAATAATAATAATAAACTATAATTAATGGTTAAATTTAATTATTATTTCTCTATTTAATTAATTTTCTTATAATATGGCCCGGAGGGCTATATATTTTATATATCGGCCCCCGTTAGGGGCCGGCATAAATGATATATTTAATTATAAAACCTATTTAGGTATAATATTAACATATTATTTCTTTAGAGATAGAAAATAATAAATAGAGTATATCTATGATTTATATATCATATATCTGTCTATAATTTTTTTTATAAAAATTACAATTATAGAAATTTAATTTTTTTATTTTATTATTATTAAGAATAAAATATTTATTCCTATTTCTCTTAAATATAAATAATAATTAAATTTTAGATAGACTATCTAAATATAATATTAAATATTTTCCCTTAGGTAAAATATAACCCAGAGGGTCATATTAGAAAAATATAATCTTTTATTTTAAGAATGCCCCAGCTTTATTGTAGTTGGGATATCCCCCCGCGCAGCGGGGGAATTAGTATTTTCAATAATTCTAGCAAAATTAGTTTTAATATAAAATTTAGTAAAATTATTATAATTACTTAAACCAGATTTAATTTTATATTTTCTATTTAATCTATTTTTATAATTATATTTATATAATTGATCATTATCTATATATTCTCTAAATGAATTATATTTATTAATATGAGTATTATTTAATAAAGGTATAAATAAATCAGGTATAAATATTCAACCTAATTTTAAACTACGTTGAATTGTTTTAGTACTACAACATAAATAATGAGAAGCTTGATCTATTGATTTAAATTGACATAAATTTAATTCGTTATTATCATAAATATATATATATTTTCTTGAACCTTTACTTATATTTAAACGACCTTGATCACTTAAATAATCTTTAGGTTTATTAAGTGTTATTATTTTTAAATTATTTTCAATTTCAATTTTGAAATATTCTTTATGTTTTTCACGTAAATCTTTTAATAAATCTAATCTTTCTTTAGTTAATGATAATGCTGATAAATTTGATTTATTTTTTAAATTATATTCATTATATTTATATCCTTGAAATTTACCTGCTTCAGTTAAAATATTATATTGAGGTACTAATAAAGATATATATGATGTTTCTAAAGCTAATAATTCTATATAATTATCATCATTATTAGTTGGTTTAGGATAAAATTCTAATATTCCATAAATAAAATTATTTAATCCATATTTATTTAATGCATTTTTTAATACTTTACTACCTCTATCATTTTTTTGTATTAAATGATTTCTAAATCTTCCATTTAAATTATTTACTTTTGCTGAACCTATATAATAATTCTGTGTTATTTTATTTATTATTATATATATTCCTGATTTATCTTTTAAATTATCTTTTATTTCATTTTGTACTATTCCTTTATCTAAATTTTCTCATCATAATTCAGGTATTATTCCTATTTCTTTTAAAATAAATTTAGGATTTGTTATATCTTTATTTTTTGTACTATAATATCTTATATTATTTTTATTTACTATTTTATTTGTAATAAATAATTTTGATTTATTATTTTTATATTTATATTTATTATATTTAGATTTTGGGCTATTGCTACCCATAAAAGCTGTAGCCATAGTTAAGATAAAAATTATAACACCTATTGATCAAACTAATACTCTTGGTGTTTTATAACTACCATAATATAAAGCTTTACCTATATGTAGATACATTGCAATGAAAAAAAAAGACGCTCCATTAGCATGTATGTATCTGATTAATCATCCTGCACGGACATCTCTCATTATATGCTCTACGGAGTTAAACGCCAATTCTATGTTGCTTGAATAGTGCATAGCTAGGAACAAACCGGATGCTATTTGTATTACTAAACATAAACCTAATAACGAACCTACATTTCATCAATAATTTATTGAACTAGGTTGTGGACTATCTATTAAATAACTATTTGCTAAAGCTAAATAAGGATTTGATTTTCTTATTGGCATTTTTTTTTTTTATTTTATTAATTAAAGTTACATAAAAAAGGTATTAATATTGTTGATCGTACCTATAATTCCGGAGGGTGGGCATTAGAGCAGCCAACTTTTAAGTAAAGATAAGAGGGGAGGAAAAAAGGAAAAAATAAATAAGATATATACGGCCCCCGTTAGGGGCCGCCATAAAAATATAAATGTGACCTATATAAATATATAAATCATATAAATAATACTAAATCATATATATATAAATCTTACCTATATAAATCAATATATATATATCTAAATATAAAATATATCTAAATATGGCCGAGCGTAGGCGGCCGGGATAACTATATATCTAGATTAGAAATCATATATAAATATGAAATATAAATCAATGATAAATAAAGCCCACCCTTCGGGTGGGTATCATATATATATAAAATTAAGAATAATATACCCTTATATATTATAGCTATACTATTCATATATAAAGCCCACCCTTCGGGTGGGTATCCCCGCCCTTCGGGCGGGGATCAGATATAAATAATTAAGAGTAGTAAATAATAGGTATGATAGAAAAAATAAATGAATAAATGAATAAATGTCGAGCCTACGGTTAGGAGATTAACTTAGTTTTTAATATTTTTAACTTACTAATATAACGTCTTTCTAAATTTAATGCACCTAAATTAATTTCATAAACAAAAGCGATAACTAAAGTTAATAAGAAAACAATTAAAATACTTAAACCATAGATACCATTAGAATAAGCACTAATAACATAAGGTAATATAGATGAGATTTCTAAATCAAATGGTAAGAATAATATAGCAACTAATATGAAAGCTACACTAAATGCAGATCTAGATTGTTGATAAGAAGTAAATCCACATTCAAAGGGTCCATCTTTTTCAATATAAGAATTAGATGTTGAAATTAAATAATTAATTAATATTAATGCACAAGCTACAATAGGAGCTAAATATAAATAAAATGTAAACATATTAAATAGTAATTAAATATAATCCTTCCGAAATAAATGGTAAAAAAATAAAGAAACTTATTAATAATATTGTTGTTGTAGCTATAACATATGCTAAAGAGTAATTAATGTAACCTTGAACCTCTTTAATGGTTCTACTAGTTATTAAAACTTTAATAATATTAGCATAATAATATGTGGCAATAACACTACAAACGATTAAAATTAAACTTTCTAATATATAATTATCTTCTAATGCACTTATTAATATATAGAATTTAGCATAAAATCCAGGTAATGGTGGAATACCAATTAATGAAAATAATGCTAAGATCATACATATTGCTAATGTTAAATTAGGTAATTTTAATTGATGTATATACATTAATGGTGATCATATTGATATAGGTTTACTTATATATTGACTAGCAGCTAAGATACTTAAAAATAATATTAAATGAGTTAACGTATATTGTATTATATAAATATAAAAAGAGATATCATATGTTATAATAGATAATATTATATAACCAAAGTTTAATAATCCACTATATGCTAATATAGTTTTAATATTAATTTGATATAATGGTTTATATGAACCTATAAATAATGATAAATAAAAAAAAATAATAAAAATATGATAATTAAAAAATATAACATTTGTAAATATTCAAGAAGAAATTGATATTTTAGCTACTATACTAATATAAGCAGTAATATAAGTAGGAGCATAATTATAAACAGCAATACTTCAACGGTGTAATGGTGCTAATCCCATTTTAAAGAATAATGCTATTAATAATATATCAAAATATGAAATAAGATTATTATTAGATGATAATGAATTAAATATAGATAAATCTGATAAATTTGTAGTACCTGTTAAAGAGTAAATAAAATATGTAGCTAATAAAATTATAGCTGATGCTACACCACCCATTAAAAAATATAATAATGAAGCTCTTGATGCATTATATGATCTATTATGTAAACCAGTTAATAAATATAAAGAATAACTTTGTAATTCAATTATAATATATAAAGCTAATAAATCATTAACTAAAGGGAATAATAATAAACCTATACTATTAGCTAAAATTAACAATATTAAATAAGGAGATAATAAATCGTTATTTTTAGATGTAAGATTTGTATTATAAAATAATAAACCTATAATTAATAAAATTATTAATATAATTAAAGGTAAATTATAAGAAGTTAAATTAAATCAATTATTAAATAATGTAAATCCAGGTTTTAATGATATTATATTTATTGAATTTATAAATAATATTAATATAAAACTTAATACTAATATACCTAATCTATTTAATAATATAGAATGTCCAATTATTGAACTATGAGATATTTTATTATCACTATCAGTTTTATTAACTGTAGGATTTGTAAAAGTTGAAAAAACTAATAAGGTTAAAAATGATGAAAATAACATCACCTAAACCCACACCCAACTAAGGTGGGACTATATATATATCATATTTATACTATCCTTAATAATTATCTCCTTATTATATCACTATATGCCGGCCCCCGTTAGGGGGCCGATTATTCATATCTCTTTTACTTATATAAAAGGTACATTATATCTATTTATATCATAGGTTATCTTATAAGATATATTGATTATATAATATATCTATACCACTATATATTAGGCCGGTGATATAATATATGCCGGATTAAATAAATAAATATGCCATATCTCAGAAAAGATAAAATAGAAGCATATAAATAACCACGCCCACCGTCGGTGGGCGATAAATTAAGGGAAATGTAGGCCGGCCGTAGGCCGGGATAGAAATATATCTGTTATCAGATTATTTATCATAATAAAGGGAATCTTAACCTATATGTTTTATAGGCCCCTGTTAGGGGCCGGCATAGGTATAAAAATGATATCATAAGGTTATGGCCCAGCTTTGCTGGGTTCTACCCCACCCTTAAAGGACCTTAAAGGAGGGTGGTTATTAAATAACATACATCGTAGTAAATAAAATATCTATAAGAAATATAACCACCTTTGTAGGGAATAATCCATATGTCATTATATATGTAGTAAGAGAATCTATGAAATAACCCGGCCGAAGGCCATTAGGGGCATATATTTTATATATATAAGGAATCCCGAAGGGTTAATTAAAAGGTATTATGAAATATAAAATAAACCTCACACACCATAGGTGTGCATAAATGGCTAAAAGATCTATTTTAAGTATAGAAAAAAGTTAAAAACAAATATTTACCTACACACGCCTACGGCGTGAAAATAAATTAGGTAGGGAAATATATGGTATCAGATATATAGTAAAGGATATCTTTCGGCCCCGTTAGGGTCCGGCATAATATGAGATATAATACCCCGCGTAGCTGAATAATAATAAAATATAGATATAGATATAAATATAAATATAAATATAAA
>NKZX01000632.1:0-25876 GCA_002374535.1 Metschnikowia kamakouana
ACCTAAATACCAGAAATCCTTGAAACCCTTCATATATAACAATTATTTCGCAAGAATCATTCCTGCGGCATTAACATGTCGAATACAGTCATAAATGTCTGGCTTACCGGGTAAAAGTAACAAGCACTAAATACCTTTGATCTAATACTATAAAAGAGTTCATGACGGGGCTCATAACCCAGCTGTGTAAAGGTTGCAAAATGCGCGCCATGCACTCTTTCTGCCTGCATGTAAGATTTTGCAACCAGAAACTCCCAGTCGCAACAAACATCAGTACATCAGATGATAGGCTTCTGCACCCAGACGGCAAAGCGGCAAGTTTAACTTGTTTCTCCGTTATTAATTTGAACTCTTGGATATAGGGGAGAAGCTTATCATGATCTTCAATGTTTACAGATATTTCACCAGCGTAAAAGGCAACATGAATACCCGATAATTAGTTCTCTAGAAAGATAAATGCGACTTTCTTTTTCCTCTTGTGAGGACATGCATGATTATGCGCACGGAGGATTCGGCACATGCTTTATCTGACGCATCTAGCTTCTGGTGGATTCATAAATCAATCCATGCAATATCTTTCTCAATCATGATTCGAAACTTGCATTAACTGGAGCGAGCATCATCCGGTACCTGCATGAGGATGTGTTGCAAGGCAAGTGCAATTCCAAGATTGAATTTGTTCGTGGTAGGCTCAACAAAAAATTGCCAGAAGAAAAAATGCTCATATCTCCAAATCCCTTTCCATAATACATCCCGGTGAGTGGTATTAATTTAAAGTTTGCTCCTGCAAAGGCGGCCTATATAAACTTTGGGTATTCCAATAAAGCGGTAGCTAAGAGGCAGTTCACGATCAATTAATTGAATTTCATAATGACTGATACTCGTACAGAGCAAAATGGAATTATTTATTCAGCGGCCAGGATTTGCCCTATGTCACCCCTTGTCGGAATAATCAAAACCCCATGACCATGTCCTGACTATAAAGCCAGCTGCTCGGCACGATTATCAATAATAATGGCTCCTTCGTATCCGGTGAATTGTTCTCACCATGCTGCATCAAAATGACATTATCACTTATTCGCTTGGTTAATCGCTTCCTCATTCTCCATTGGGACATCCTAAAGGTATGGCTCATGATCATATACGTCAACCTCATTATTCTTTGGCATATGCTCTTCATTGATGTAAGTGACACACTTCCCCGTATAGTCTCTCACGGATTCTGCAAGTACCTCATGAACATCGATCCCGTAATACCCAATCTAACATGATCCTATGAGCTCCTGTGGTGAACTCTTTTTGAATATGGGCGTTTGTTCAGAAAACGTAGACTATGGCAAAGATGGCACTGCCGAATTCATGCTTTTGTCATACGACAAGACGTAGAGATTCACCGGAAGAGAATTATTAGCTCATTTAGGAACTCCGTACAAAAACCTGAGATTTGTGCTACCCCTAAATCCACACCAACGAAACCTACCAAAGTTCACCTTATAATAACCATCCAATTCCAAGGATACAGTGCTGACTTTACGACCGAATACAAAGTCACCTTCGAAACTCCTACCATTTCCACCTAGGTTTCTGCGTGGTAAAAGAACTAGTTACTATGTAACTTGAATTCAATGGAGGGGCACAGCAGGGTCATAAATAAAATGGCTCATATGTCCAGACTGTTCTCCCGTACTCATTTCGAGGAGCGGCAAAAGCACCTTATTGATGTTTGCAAAGAAGACCCATAGGAGTACTGGGGGTTCCATGCAGCAGCAGCAGCAAGAGAGGCAAAAATCAATTGGAGTAATTTCATCATGATTTTTAGACTCTTAAAGAGTGACAAGTAACTTTCTTTATAGTAATGTCATGCATTCGGGAAATATAAAACGTGTGGTTATGGCCTGTTATATACACTCCATCTGCACAAGTCCCAATTCTGATACGTGACAGCCAGTATATGTCATCACGACATCCGTTTTCAGTCACCACAATGGTTGAAATGATCCTGACGCACCGCCCCCAATTTCCGTCACATCCCGACACTTTGCTTATATTCAAGTATACCGTTAATGAAAATGTCACACTTCTCCTTGAAGTTACTCAAAAAGGCCAAGACTTCCTCACGTTTAATATGCCCATTATAGTGAAAGGTACATGGCTTCCAAACCACATCCCCAATACTCTCGCCTGCAGGATATCTTGTAGGAAGCAAGCCAGATTTACTTGATCTGTAAAAAGGCAAAATGTAGAGCTCAACCTCATAACAATAATCCGCTCCCTTGCCTCGAATTCGGTGCAAAATCTTGCGAGTTGATCCGCCCATTAAACTACACATGTAGAACGGACCCGAGCCGACCCTTCCATTCTTACCCAAATTCAAAGTTTTAGGAAAGACTTGCGGTCCGTACACGAATTCATTTTCGTAAATCCCTGCAAATTGCGCAACATTGTCTTGCCTAGTGTAAGCATAATCGTATTGTAAAAAAAACTCCACAGGTTGAGACGTCGAGTTGCCATAAGTAAACATGGACACATCTCCAAACGGCCTTTTAGAAATAATACCAGAGAGCGGCGTGAGGGTGCCATTGAATTTTGTAAAGAATGCACAAGGGAATTGTGCCCACGCAGTCGCGGCAACGAGGAAGGCGAAGAGTAATTGAATTGTTTTCATGATGATTTATGATGTTCCTTGAAAGTGGAACACTGCTTTTTTATAGAAATTCCAAGGCTAGGGGCACTTTGATGTCACGCAATTCTTTCTGAACAAAAGCCATATGAGATTGTGACCAGTGCCGTCACTATTATCAATTTAGGAAGTTTATCCCCATTCATATGTACCCGCCCCTATTCATAACAATGAGTCATTTGTGCTTGTCTGGAACATAGCCATGGTAAATAATGACTCAACAAAACAAGACTTCTCAAATCCCAAGCTCACAGTCTTGGTGCTCCTATTTGCCGTTAAGTTTTTTGATATAGCCTCTTGGCAAGCCACCCTACATCTTGGGCTTGCTTTTTTCCGGCTAAGGTCGCCCATTAATGTAAACGTCACAATCCTTATAACAGCGACTCCAAGTATTCGCAAAGTCTGCATAAATGTTTCACCCAAGTAATGAACCCTACATGGCTCTGCAGTTACTGGCAGAACAATAGCCGGCTTGCGTTTTTCGGGGGAACAAATCCAGTGAAAGGATTCATGGCAGACTCATTATCCAAATTTGAGGAAGAGGGGCTTTAATACCAGACACCCATTCATCTTGGAAGAAACCCACATAAATTCAGGCGGTACTCGAGGCGTGGTTGATTTCTGAGCTGAACTCAGCAGGGTCCGCCAGTATGAGAAAATATGTTCATATATTGAAATCCCTGTGGTTATCAGTTATTGGTGATTAGCTTCTTAGCAGTTAGTAGTAGCTGATAAATGAAGAAGCTAAAAAATGTCCAAGATAATTTTCGAGACCGGCATGAATTCACCATTGAATTTGGCAAAATAGACTCATTGGGACTTGGGTGTGCCAGGTTGCGGCGGCAACAAGGGAGACCACTTTGCGGAGGTTCTGACTTGACACTATTAATAACATTTGCATAACTTTACTTGCAAATACCACCACAACTTATAGCGAAGCCAGTCTGGAATCAATTCTCGTAAAATCTCTTTGTCAGCAGTTTTTTAAAAACGGACATAGGAGAATATGTGAATTTCAACATGGTGCTCATTTTTTATGATTACTTTGGAAGAGTAGATGTTATTCTGTAAATAAGAGTCGCACGGGGAATACATGTCACGTGCCGGGAAACGCGTGGCGCTCGAGGCTACGTTGAATGCGTACTGCGAACTGCATTTGCTGTAATAGTACATGATTTATCCCTTATCACTTTGTCTTACAGTGACATAATGCCAGGCAGGATGACCCAAAGAGGATGTAATCGATGATTTCTAGTTTCTCTAATTAAATTTGATTCCGGATTTGTCTGACCTGAGGTATGAGAGATTCGACAAAATGGATAATAGTGCCGCTGAAAAATACCATTTGTGATGCCAAAGTGGGTTCAGGATTGATGAAGTTTCACTGTCTGAAAGAAGGAAACATGTAATGCTCATAAATTCAATTTTTAGCTGATATTGTGAGTCATTATCTCCGTTCAGTCTCATTGACGTATTGGTCACATCAAGAAACTGGGCTATTGACTCCACTAGGAATGTCTTCTTTTATCAATAAGGCCGAGATTATGAATAACCGACGGATACCACGTCCTAAACAAAAGCTGAAGGGGTCTATTGTCGACACGGAGTTTTTCCTGGATCCCCATCGATATACTTCCACACCGGAATCTCTTAATTGTCTCATAAGACTATTTGCTTGTCTTGCGAGACTCATTTGTGAATTGTCTTCTGTTACCATTTGCCCCCGGCCATCTCCTTCATTAGAGTATCGCTTTCTTGATCATAAGGCAAGAAGTGGTAATTACCGGGTGCACAATAAGTAGAGGTTCGCGTGGACTAGAGGCACAATTTCACAGGTTCCATCTTCAGATATTCTCTTGGGTCAAAGGGTCCATTTTGAAGCGTATTAACCAATCCAAGGCTCTGGGAGGGTTGCTCTACGACACATTCATTCCCAGGAAATCCCACGTACAGCATTCCGGACGTCTTGTTATCGAAAGCGAGTTTGGCTTTTAACATGACCTAGACAAGTCTAGATGTGTAAATATGGTCAAAATGGCACGATTTGTCCACGAGAACTTGCGGTGAGCACCCAGTGGGAGTCATATGGGTCTGCAAAAATAGACAATTAGTAGTTTAAGTATGCCCATACAGTAGCAGTATCGAGAATGGTAGCGAAGAATTGAGTTGATTTTATTATCGTGTTTCACAAATAGAGATACTTTGCCTATTTATTAGGTCAGTCAAGGGAGTGAAACCCTCACAAATTACCTTTGGAATAATAACCTTTGTGATCCAAAATAATTCTTCTGAAGAATCAAGTAAGTCTTCAGGCCTAGCACAGGCCATTCGGAATAATGCTTCCGTTTCTCCCATATCAAACTAGTTTAGGACAGGGTAACCGACTACTAGTTAAGTGATTTGGGAAATGGAGTATGTATGACTTAATCACACATTACCAGCAGATGAGAACTTGAGTTTGGCTTTATCGTCCAATAAGAGAGGTATCCAAATCTCGCCCCATAACTTCTAATAAGGAAGTCACGTTATCGAGCAGTTGAGGCTGGAGTAATATTCTGCGAAGGTGCTCGCTATAATGTGGTGAGCATAACCATAGGGGTCACACTAGTAAATATTTTTTAGTCTTTACAGTTTTAATTGGCTCCCTAATAATTTTAATGGGGATGGTTTGCAGCCGAGGAAATGTGGCTGCGCTGGCTATATGCACACCACTGACTTCTCAATAGTATGTCGCGTCACGCCGCATACCTTGTCAAAGTAGTGTTTTCACATCTGGGACACCAATCCTCAATAAAACAAGAAAGTACTACTTTAGTGATTTGAAGGGTTGATCAGGAATAAATTGGACAGGTTGAATTTAGATACTCTTTAAAATCTGATTTTTGCATCCGGGTTTACTTCATACTTTTTGATCGCACTTTTTGTTCACATTTATCTCACACTGTGCATTACTGCAGGTTACGAAAAACTGTACCAAATAAATCCAATTTATAAAAAATGTTCAAAATAACGACGTTTTAACATAGTTTGTAAAGGTAGACTGGTTTATGTACACAATGATGTTCGCCATATAATACCCTGCCTGTTGGATACACCGCAAGATTCAACCATTATGATTCTACCTAGACCGTATTATCAGAATCACTCTCATCAAACACTCATATATGATGACACTATAAGGGTCGTTAAATGTTGTGTAAATGGTGACTCTGGTGCATTGTTCTGTAATTCGGCTAGTGCCAAATTTCCTGTACATACCGAACCAAGTACATTAATCGTCAAATTAGTCGTCAAGCAATCGGCCCTTACTTAATTATACTTAACCTCAATCAAATTAGACTATCGTGTAATAGGCGTTGAAAAAATTAATCCTTGATCCTCGTTTCCAAAAAAAGAAATTGTACCTATCGTGAGATCTGTGAGTAACCGGTTGGTCATTCTCCGGGGAAGTGGATTTCCAACAACAGAAATCGAAAGTGAAGATTCCATCAAGAGCCCTTGCTTGGCTGCTTAAATCCGGGCTGCCAATTTCGAATCTTAGCCAAATTTTAACAAATTTATGCATCAAAAACGCCCTAAATTGACGGCACTTGTTGGTGTACTTAACATCCAGTTCACGACAAACGCCTCGATAACCACGAAAAAACTATAAAAGTTTGGTTTTCCTCCTCAATTCTATTTTCTCCAAATTCTTTAATCTCCAGTCTTTACTTCTTACTCGCTCAATATGAAATTCTCTCTTCTCACTCTCGCTCTTCTTCCTGCTGCTTACGCTGCACCAGCTCAGCCAGATGCTGAACACCAAAAGATTGTGGATGTCATTGGAAAAATGGCTAATAATTTACTTCTTGACACTGAAAGGTTTGCAGAGATGAACGGGATGTTGTTGGAGGATATGGTGGCTGTGCCTGGTATTACAGTCAAGTCTAACAATCCAATCAGAATCGACAGAAGAGGTTGGACGGATTATATTCCCTTGGTCAAGAGTCTTACCAAAAATGTCTAAGTAGGTTTGGGTGGAGTATTGGATGTGACTGGTTTTGGGCAAGTGGCCGATACTGTTCGCGTGGTCGGAGGCTTCTTGTAAGAATATCTCTGGAGACCATAACCACATTGAAATTCTTGTTCCTTTTCTTACCTAAATAAAAAGCAATACATCAACAAAGGAATCACTTCGCAAAAAATTGCCAAGGGACTAGTTAAGAATTGTTACTTACATTAACTGAGTCGTTCAGTGAAGTGATGCATTCTCAAAAGAGTGGAAGATTGCAAGGACGGGACAGATCTACAGCCATTGAATAGAAATCAAACATAAAAGACTAATTTCTCCTAAGAGCTTGTAAAAAACTTTACATCGAAACAGCCAAAGTGACTATAACATCATAACAGCCAATGCAAGCATGTATACACCAATGCTCCTCTGGGAAGCCAAATTGGCAAACGCGGGAAGTCCTATAATGATGTTAGACGTTTTGTTTGGCTTGAGGCTAGACTGTCCTACCGTGGGCCCCAAAGGTATTCTTGCAGTGGATGTGCCTAGCCCAATTCCGGCACGGTATTCTGATGCGGAATTTCCAACAGTGATGGTCTCAGCTACCACACAAACTCCGGCGACGCTCAAGGTGGTAGCAGCAGTGGCCGTCACAGTAGAAGGGTGACATATCGCATCACAGACAGAAAATGTCACTGTAGTTTCTTCTGGGAAGTGAGTGGTATAGTCGGTATAAGTATTCCATGTGGTAATGACTGAAATATCTTCACATTCGGCACAGATTGTGGCACTGGAAGAAACTCTCTTGGTAGAGAAAGAGGTCCAATTCGACCCTTTAAGATCGTCGTTCATGTTTGAAGCATCCGATACGGAGTTGCTTTCTAAGTCATCATTGCTGGAAGAGCTTTTAATCACACGCGCCAGCTTGGAAGAGTCAGGGGTTTCCAAGGGTTCGAGGATACCAAACTGGTTTGCGCTAGAAGTTCTGGTTTCATCGAAACCATTTGGCCCTGAGGATTTGGGACCACCAGGAGTAGGCGATATAGACGATTCAACCGTTCCCGAATTTCGGAAGACAGGCGGGTTTCCCGATACCTTTATCGAGGAGGACTCGGGAATTTCAAGCTTAGCAGCATCATGTGAGGATACATTGACAGATGCAGAAGAGTTTGTTAGCCTTTCAGACCCAATATGTGGCTGGGCAGCATTCGGCGATCGCATACGCGATAAAGGTTTCTGCAACAAACGCAAAGAGTTCTTCTCGCCTGGCTTCCCCTTCTCTCTAAGTTCAGCTTTAACATTCCCACTATTCTCATGAACACGTGCCTCATGAAAGTGAGGTAACTGTTTTCTGACTTTGTGTTCTCCACCAGACGTAGGATGACCAGCACTGTCAGGCTTGCCAGCATTGCCAGATTTGCTCGCGCGGGCAAAGCCACCACAATCGTCAGTATTGGGCTCAAACCTATCACATGAAGCGTCTCTTTCTCCAGATGTACCATCACTGCCAACACTATTGTCGGAGTTACCGGAAGCATCAACATTGCCAGAGTAGCTAGCATTGTTGAAGTCAACAAAAACGTTAGGTCCACCTAAAAAGTTAGGCCCACCAGAGACATCAGGGGTGCCAGGAACTTTACGGTCACCAAATGCTTCAGAAATAGTCCGAGCAGTACCAGGTAAAACTTCTTCATCAATCCTGGCCTTAGGTTTGCTAGCATTGGCATTGTCACTAGAGTTGTCAGATTTAATGGGGTTCTTGCCAGTGGATAGGTTTATTGTGTCCGATGTAGTATTCCTGACACCAGTTGCTTCAGAGCCATCAACATTGCCAAACCCACCAGAGACATCAGGGGTGCCAGGAACTTTACGGTCAACAGATGCTTCGGTGGTAGAGGTATCAGTGCCAGGTAAAACTTCTTCATCAATCCTGGCCTTAGGTTTGCTAGCATTGGCATTGTCACTAGAGTTGTCAGNTTGCCAAACCCACCAGAGACATCAGGGGTGCCAGGAACTTTACGGTCAACAGATGCTTCGGTGGTAGAGGTATCAGTGCCAGGTAAAACTTCTTCATCAATCCTGGCCTTAGGTTTGCTAGCATTGGCATTGTCACTAGAGCTGTCAGATTTACTGGGGTTCTTGCCACTAGATAGGGATGTTGTGCCCGATGTAGTATTCCGGACACCAGATTCTTCAGAGCCCTCAAGATTGCCAGACCCACCAGAGACATCAGGGGTGCCAGGAACTTTACGGTCACCAAATGCTTCAGAAATAGTCCGAGCAGTACCAGGTAAAACTTCTTTATCAAACTTGGTCTTAGGTTTGCTAGTATTGGTACTGTCGTTCGACTTGTCAGAATTGCCAGAATTTTTAGAACCACCAGAAACGTTAAGAATTTCAGAAACTTCAGTANTATCAAACTTGGTCTTAGGTTTGCTAGTATTGGTACTGTCGTTCGACTTGTCAGAATTGCCAGAATTTTTAGAACCACCAGAAACGTTAAGAATTTCAGAAACTTCAGTATTATGAGTATTGGTCAAATTAATGTCACTCAATGAGCCAATTTTGCCTGAGCTACCCGAATTTTCAGACTTGTCAGAAGCGTCGGAGTTAGTACGATTGTCACGGGACATGTGGCGGTCACCAGATGTAGTTTTACCGTTATCCGAATTGCCAGGGTTTCCAACAACGCCACGATTGGGTTGATACTTTTCATGGGGTTGGCTCCCTTTGCCATCATTACCAGCATCCACAGAAGTCATACCACCATCAACTATTAACTTAAGTTCATTGGTCTTAGGTTGGGTTTGATTAACCGAATTTAATTGTTTTTCGTTAACAGTATTACCTTTGGAGTCGTTCTCGCTAGTGGTCAGGATGTGGTCAGCATGGGTACTCGAGCCGAGATCTTCTAATGTTAAAGCGTGTGTATCAAGATGTCCTGGAAATACCACTTCCTTGGTTTTAGTATTGCTGTGATTAGCAGCGCTGGTATCACCAGGGAGAAGTAGGAATTCTTTTGGGTGAGCGTTTGAGTTGCCATTCGCAGCATCCTGAGTGCCGCGATCAGGCATAACCTTAGATACAGGAGCACTTAGATTAAACGAATGGTCTTTAGCATTGCTTAAAACCTGTCCTACTGCTTTAGGAGGATTTCCAAGCTCAATCCCATCTCCAGTGGATTTAGTTTCAGACGTAGATATTTTTCTATCAGCTTCAATTTCATGCGGAAGTTTGTGGTCGGGCACATAACTCTCTACATCTCCCCTGATAGTTTTGCTAATTCTGTCGAAAGACCGGAGATAAATTTCCACTTCAGGACACGTCGACTTCCCTTCGTAAATCAAAAATTCGTTTTCGTGGGGCATAGAGCAGGCGTGAAAGGAACCAGTTAGAAGCTTCTTTTTACTGTCAAATTTCAACTTAGTCCCAGGGACTCCGGGACCAAAGACAATAAACCCATCCAAAAGCCCCACATTTCCTGGGGTAGATGTGAATTCAGTACTAACGTAGTCATCTTGCAAATTGAACACCACTGGGTCTTTCTCTCCAAAAAACAAGCTACTCAATTGTTCTTTATAAGGCTTACCGGAAAGCTGCTTCTCGGTGCCATTGAACGCTGCAACGAATACCAACAGATTGTCAGAGAGCGCCTCAAATGAACCGATATTTGTAGCAGAGATAATGGAAGAGTCGGGAGCATTAGGAAATTTCTCAATACCAATTTTCCCCCCTCCAGAACCTTCTTGCTCCTTACTTCTCTCGGTATTATCAATACTAGAGGGAGCTGCGCCGCCTGGAGTTAAGAGGTAAATATCCACCTCAGAACACCTCTCATGATTCCTGAAGGAATCTCCAATCTTAATATAGTGCACCTGAGTGCCGAAAATGTTGCATGAGTAAAAAGGACCATTTTGTAGTTTGCTTTCCTTATCAAGATCCAAGCTAATCTTTTTAATAAAAGAAGCAAAGGCAAATTTGGATGCGTAAAAGCCCGCCGCCCAGGATCTAGACTTTCCGCCAAAATAAGCAAAGCTGTCAATTAAGTTGAACTCGATTGGTTTAGCAGAAGGGGATCCATAGGACAATACATTAATATTACCATCTTTTGTGCCTATAGAAGCGCCGGAGAGCGGTTTCAAGTCTCCATTGACTTTGGCAAAAAATATCAAAGGTTGATTCGGAGAAAAGAGTGGTGAATGTTTCTGGTCCTTGGCTTGGATAATCTCTTTCTTGGGCAAGAAGTAAATGTCCACCACAACACATTTTGATTTAGCCGGGGGTATATCTCCATAATAAATCACACGCCTTCCGGTGCCTGCAATATCGCAAGAGTAGAAAGGGCCATTGTTAAGCTTCATTTGTCTGTCAAAATTCAACTCAAGGCCAGGGATTGCACCCAAGATAAGATAGCCGTTTATTGAACCTAATTTGGCCGTCTTCAGTTGGTTCAGGAGAATAGCATAGTTATCTCTTAAGATGAACTGGGCAGGTTCTTCTGGGACTGCTGGCAGAATTGCATAAGACAAGGCTTTCAAATGCCGACCAATATCATGGTAGGAGAGCGTCACAGACCTATCACCATCGCTTATAACAAAGACATGCGGAGGGTCGAGGGAATGAACCAGGGGTTTGGCCCCACTAACGACAACCCAATTGTTCGTGATAATTGTTGATTCCTGTTTCGCGGTTTTCTTCTCTTCTTCTCTTCCCTCGTAATCACCATCCTCGTAATCATCCTCGTAATCAACTTCGTCGTTAGCATTCTTGACAAGTCGATTTGCTTTGGCCACAGGAAAAAAGTAGATTTCGGCATCAATACATTTCTTCCGGCTAAAGGGTCCAGTTCCATCAAACATACCACGCTTGCCGGGAATTGCCATCTCGCACGATTGGTACCAATTTTGAAGCTTATGGTTTTTGTCGAAATTCAACTCAGTCGGACGATATTCACCATAGAGAATAACGCCGCTGTTCAACAAGACATTTTGCACTCTTGGTAAGTCTTTGGCGATAGCGACGTTATCTTTTAGGATAAACTCATCTGGTTTCTCCAAATAATTTGACAGAGTTGCATAAGTCAAGTATCTGTATTTTATGTCGTCCTTTTCATAAGGCGTGCCGGTAAGCGCGAAATACTTGTCACCAACTTTCGCAACAAAGATATGCGGAGTCTTAAGATTCAGAGTTCGCAACTTCTTTCCTGAACCAGTCTCAATACCTTTAATTGGTTTTGCAAGCTCGACATGATTCGGTAAAGGTTTTTCAAGGTTTACACGTCTTGGTAAAGTTTTGTCCGGATGCAAAACGTAAATATCCAACCTGAAACATGTTTCTTCTCCTGCGAAACTCTTCCCATGTTGAATATACCGCAATGTATTGTTGAAGAGGTTACAGGAGTAAAGTGGAGTATTGATAATCCTGCTATCTTTGTCCAAATCCCAGCTAGTCGGCTCAATATAATGACTAAAAGCCATGAATTCCCTGTAAAGTGCCAAAGACCCTGGGGTCTCTGCCTCTTCCGTGAAAATGTTCTTTCCACTCAAAGTGAAATTAGTGGGAACATCAGGCTGGTCTTTATAGATGAGTATCAGCGCTGGCCGCAGATTAAAGTAAAAAGGAGAACTGGAGAGCGGTACCAATGTATCATTGATTTTGGCGAAAAAACTCACTGGGTAGATATCATCGGAGTTTGCCCAAACAGTGGCTGCAATAAGAGAGGTAACACAAAACATTTTCATGTTGATTTTCGATGCCTCTCAAAGGGGAAAACACGGCCTGTTATATTTGACTGCCAAGAAAACCTTTACATTCATTGAACTTATTATTTGGAAGACATTTACGATAATATTGAAAGCTTCTTCGTGAAATTTTCAAGGGTATATTGCTCCAAGTTCAAGACCAATGCGATATTCAGGAAATATTGGGAAATCTAATATGAGTTTCCCTTAAGTATGTATACTTTTGCCATCTACAGCAGTTTGCTTGGCTTACCGTAAGTGATAGCAGCATGGGTCAAATTATTCCCACGGTGGGTCTAGTTTAGCCCCCGAGGACTTTAAGCTTTGACTAAAGTCTTATTTGATAAAATAGTCTTTTTAATAAAATTTAGTCCAAGGACTGAAATAGTCTTTCAATAAAGAAAAACAGTAGATTAATGGGAAACCATTAGATACACTCTTCTTAACACGAACAGGTAAATGCTTCGGAAAAATGGGCAAAATGAAGTTAATTAAGAAGATCCAGCCTTTTCACTTAAGCCGGCCGCGGAAGTCCAATTAGGTATCCCTTTTGGGAAAAATGCAAAAGTATAAACTGATGAAGCAAGCTAATTATCTTATTTTTTATTAAGTATATTTATTACAAGAACCTGTTGTGCAAATTAATTACAGATCCCCACTGATGACTACAAATCTGCTACTATTGATTATTTCGACCATTTCCCCTAAATAACCAAAACAAAACATATGTAATGATCTTAATCACCACTGTCTTCTCATTTATAAAGTGTTAGACTGCTTTGGGTGTGGGGTGAAACAATAAGCCGAATGCCCTGTTGAATGGCTGAAAATCCTGGTATTGTTAGCATGAGCATTCTACGTAGAGGTAAAGATTCAATACCAGGTCAACTTCACCATGGCTGCAACCCGCACACATGTACTCCTTGTTAAATGCACCTCTAGCTCAGTCTTACACTATCCTATAATAGTTACATGAATTCTTTTTCCTCGACTTCCAAAGTTCACAAGAAGCGACAAAAACCACTTGAATAAAAATTGTAAAAAAATCAGTACAAATGATCATTTTTGGACCACCTTAAGAATGGATTCATGATATAGCTGTGTTCAGAGTCAGGGAGTATACTCTGTTAGTCGATATATTCAGAAACACTTCTGAAATGTACTAGTTTTGATCAAGTAATAGAAGACATGGCTGTCAATTTGTGGCTTTCAATTTGAAAAGAGGGTAAGGGCCCTTTTATATTTAGAGTGCACCTTGAATGAAACATTGTGTGCGCATTGTTCCAATGAAAGTGCACATATCAGCGGAACTTTATATCTCGTGACATATGAGGAAGAGGACTCGAGCAACATTCAATGAACCTAAAGACAAAAATTGTAATGTTTGGAAATGCCTCCTGTTTCTCCATTCTGAAAGTTTATTTCTGATATTTGTTATACATGGTTGAACTGCGATTGCACGCTTGGCCTTAAGTAAGGATTGTTCCAAGTGGGGTGTTCCTAGCCTGATAGGCAAAGTCAATGAAACCAAACTAGCTATTTGGCTCAACGTAAACAAGCTATGGAGCTTTTGACTATCACCTCCTTCGGGAAGTTTACGTACAGGAACGCTCAATCTGGATCCTAATACGAATTTACCTTCAAAAAAAATAATTTTGTATTCTAAATATTCTAATTTTCATATCCAGTGGGTTCTGATTTGTATTTCTCACCACGTCAAATGCGTACCTTTGGGGGTAGATCCAAAACGGTTTGCTTACACTGGCAGTCTAACCAAAGAATAGGGATAGCGGAATTAGCTCATCCATATGCAAGGTTACACCGTTATATATTATTATTTTTGTTTGATTTTGTTGAAAGCTTGTTGTCTCCATTGTGTTGAAAGAGGCCGCGAAGAGCACCTTGCGGTCCAGGCTCGATGGTCATGCACGTGACTACCATGATGCAGGCCTACCCCAATTGAATAGGAGAAGCACCAGCTATTTGAAATTACATTTATAATTTATTCCCACCAATAATAATTAAAGGCACTGATGTTGCTGATTGGGGTTGTGACTTAACAAGAATTGAGCACGCACACAGCACCAGTGCTAGCTAAACAAGGCCCTTGAGATTTTGGGAGGATGACAAGCTTGAACAGAGTAGGTGGCACCACTAGCTTTATCATAGCACTAAAATAATTAAATAATAACAAAGTAACAAAAAAAAGAACCTGAATAAAAAGACCAACGAAAACTTTTTCGTCGGTGGGCGAAAGCATTGAGCCTTAAGTCTCTGTGACTACACATACAATGCCACTCATAAAGAACATACCGAGAAAGGATAATCCACATTCAACAATTAGAGTCACCTTTGCCAAAATCGTAGTCTCATATCAGAATTACCACAGGCACATCGGCTTCCATAGAGTTGAGCTTATTTTTTTTAGCAGGCACGTTTTTCTTCCGAGGGACAGGCACATGTTTGCTAGAGTCAACAACACCATATTTAGAAGGGCTCAGTCCAGAGGAGCTGTCTTCATATTCAGATATTTCTTCAACGGAGTTGGATTCCTCTTCCTCCCAAGCACTATGCAAATTATAAGAAAAAGGCAGAGATTGTCCTTCAGTTTCAGACCCATGGATCCTAGCAGGCTCGGGTGAATGCATATCTCTCACCGGTTTCCCAGTATTTGGTTCATGATGCATTAAGTAGATCTCTATAGCATAACAATACTCATTTATCATTTCCACACCAATCACTTCATTATCGTGACTGTCCCAGCAGGAATAGAAATTCGAATTGAGGACTTTTCGATTAGCATCCAAAGTCAATTGCATCCGTGGGGTCTCGGGACCGACCACAAGGATGTTTTGAAAAATTCCAAAGTATCCATTAGCGGATGAGTTCATGCTAAGAGCATAGTCACCCTCCATGATAAACTCAGTGGGTTCATCATACTCATATTCATAATACATCACACAGAAATTCATGCCGTAATGTGGAACCACACGGGCAGAAAGAGGCATATAGCCCCCCTCGTATTTTGCAAAAAATAAATATGGCAAATTCCGAGTCACGGGATTGCTATTGGTTTTTTGGTGTTTTCCCGAAGCCTCTTTCCGAAACTTCTTTTCGTCATATTTCTTGGGCACTTTCTTTGAATCTTGCCCCACCCAAATATCATTTTCCTCCTCAGATGCATTCACTTTCTTTGAGGAAAGCATATCTGTCAAGTTATTTGCGGCTTCTGTATTTTCATGCAAGAGATAGATCTCTACCGGAAAACAGTAGGGAAAAAACCTATATGTGGTAATAAGCTCAACATTGTCAGAGACCCTGCACGAAAAGTAGTCAGCATTGCGGACCCTCCGATTTCCATCCAACATCAAATTGGTCGGATGAATAGCAGGACCGAACGTGAGCATCCGAGTGTTGATTCCAGCGTATCCATCATTGGATGTGTGCACGCTAATGGCGGAGCTGCCTTCCATGACAAACTCAACAGGGTCGCCCGTATAGCGTCCGTAACACATGACACTATAATTAACCATATTATTTGGATAGATACGGGACCCAAGCGGCACCATGGTATTGCCAATTTTTGCAAAGAACATGTATGGCAAGTTAAGGGTCAACGGTACGGTCTTCGGTGCTTGGGGGTCTTCCAAGGAGACGTCATTTTCGTCTTCTTGGGGTAGCACCTCCGTCACGGCCCCCGTTTTCTTATCGTAGTATAAGAAGTAAACTTCCACCTTGGAACAACCTACTGATCTCCTGTCATTAATGATTCTCCGGCCGTAGGCATTTTTGCACGAGTAGTAATTTGAATTAAGGACCCTCAGTTCATCATCAAGCTTCAATTTTGACGGTTTGATAGCAGTGCCCACGCATAAAAGGTGGTCGAAAACCCCCACGCTGCCATTAAGAATTTGGTTTGTGCTGATAGCATAACCATCTTGGAAGGAGAACTCAGCAGCTTCGGATTTCAGATCTGTATAGGAGAAAGCACTGACTCCGTGACAAATCTCAAGATACGCATTGCTGGTGAGGGGCATAAACGTATCATTTGATTTCACAAAAAATGCACATGGAAATTTGGAGATGGGTTTCCGTTCCTCTAAATCTTTTTCATCACCTTTTCCAGACCCAGACCGAGTCACACCAGGAGTGTCATCTTGTTTTTCATAAGGCAAGAAGTAGATGTCCACGTTGAAACAACGTTCACTGGGTGAATGCCTCATTTGGAAGAAGATCGTGTTTACTTCGCTGGTGGGGCCCACTTTGCACGAATAAAAACGCCCATTTAAAAGCTTGCCTTTGTTGTCCAATTGCAAAGAAGTCGAATTGAAAAAAGGGCTGAACACAATTAGGGGGTTTTGAACAGCAACTGCTCCCAAGTTGGGCTTGTCTTTAACAAGAGCGTAGTTCTCTTCTGTTAATGTGAACTCGGTAAGGGCAGCCAGTGGGTCTCCATAAGAAAAGACGCTCAAAATGTCACCTAATCCCGTCAAGGCAGTTCCGGAAAGCGGCATCAACCTGTCATTAACTTTTGCATAAAATACCCATGACTTGATGGAGTGTGCCCAAGCAGTGGACGCAATAAAAGAGGCCAAAAGCAAATGGCTTGTCTTCATTATGGGATCTGATGCAGCTGGAAAACGGAAACCAGTCTGGCTTTAAAAGCCTCCCAAGAAAGGTCCCTCGGTAGTCACATTGTGCCGGACTTTAACCATGGGCATATGATCACTCCCTAGCCCTTGCATGTTTCATGCATGCACGGTTCATTTTATCAAATCTTACGACCTTAAACCATTTATCATAGTTTATGATTTAAACTATTCATAAGAAATTATAGTATAATTAATATCTTCCGATATTGTCGCTTCTTTTGCTCCACAGAGTTAGTAATAATTCCCTACTCCAAGTACTCTATGTTCCCATTGAGTGATTTCTGGCTTAAATTGTCGCCACGTCCAGTACCCCAGCTCAAGGAAAATTAATGGTAGTAAAAGCTTTGCTTGCACTATGTGTGTGTCTTAAATGAAGAGTGGCTGGAAATGAGCTGAAATGACGATTATCTCCGCGAGAATTTTTTATATCTTGTAAAACGCTAACTTGTTTCTATTGTTGTACTGCACATTGCTCTGTGCAGCGTGAACGTGAATGACCAGGGTCTCCTGCCAGGGGGCAATCCAATTCGGGGGCCACGTCGCCCGGAGCCTTCGCCTCCTGCTGCCTGTAACATATCACGATCTGTTTCATCTGCTCATGCTTATATGCAGACAAAATGTACTGCATACTCACGTTCAACAGATAACGTGGGGTATTTATGTGCACATCACTTATTTGTCTTACCAGGGGCTCTTCGAATATAAAAGGGCACTTTTCCTCTTCCAAATTCTTGAATCATTGACAAGCACAAGAGCACACAAAACCATTTTCAAATACATAATTCCACATTCGTTAGAATGAAAGTGTCTGAAACTGAAAAGTCGTGCGTTACGTTTTGAACTGAGGTCTCGGATATTAGCCTTTCTGTCTTTTAGGAGCCATATTCACGCTCCCGCTATTTTTTTTATATAATTCGCCAAATAAAAAACAGAAGGATGACTTACCAAGATTACTTAGTTTAAAGGTGTGGATGTTTATTGAGGACTAGAATTGATACTTAGCAGTTTGACCTGCGCACAGCTTCCGTGCTAGAGTAGGCTTGACTTGGCATGTTTCATTCAACAATGTGGTCATTTCCACCCAGCAGAGGTCTCATGTTGAAATCTGAGTCGCAGATGCAGAACTCAATTCACGTTTTCCAAAGACTCTCCCAATAATTCACCTTTCTCAATGCTTAAGCTGCGGGCACCTCCGGAATTTCGCTATTGGGATCGTTCTCTCTCAGCATCAGTACTATGCCATTTTTCATAGCATCTTTCATAACATTTTTCACGTAATCTTTCATCGATTGTGATGCTTCCCAAGTCCAGAGGTATATGCTCACTTCGTCGCATTCCGACTGGATTCCCCCCTTCACTTTGTAGTAAATTCTGTCTATTTTCTCTTTTCCGGGGACTCTACACATAAAAAAAGGTCCACTCAGAATCTTGCCGTTGCCATCAAACTCCAAATGAGTTCCTTTCATACCAGGGCCGGACTTCATACCATCCACAAATGCTAATGGCTCCCAGTTGGGATCATAAGCGTAGTTGTCAAAAATGGTGAACTCGGTAACTGGGGGCTGCGGTTGTTCAAAACCCAAGTAGCTCATCTCGCCCGCGGGTTCCGTATAGGAATGTGCCACAAGCGGTGTGTAGACGTCGTTGATTCTTGCCATGAATTGTCCTGCTTTGATAGAGAATGCACAAGCAGCGGATGCGATAAGAGAGGCGGATAACAAGTTGTTTGTCTTCATGATGGTGTTTGATACTGATAAAAAAGAGCAAACTGGCCTGGTTATATACCCAAGCCAAGAAAAGGTGCCTTTTCATGAGCCCAATTGCATTTTCCTCAAGTCTGGTGTTTTTCATGAACCTGATTGTCTTTCATGAACCCAATTGCCTTGGCAGTCACGCAATATCGTCCAAACAATAGTAATGGGGACACATGATTATGCCTTGGACCTTTGGATAGTCTCGGCACATATGTTACATGCCATTGAATCTTACGCCGCTTGGGCCAAAGGTTGATCATTGAGACCAGGTCCGCCAAGAAACCGAAGTCCATTCATAAGTTATCGGATTTAGTCATTCAACCCCTTGGAAATTTCCATAATTACTCATCAATTTCCATTCTGTCATAGCACCTCTTCATTCCATCTCATTCTTACTTCTTCTTCCCCATAAAATGAATTCCTGACGATCAAGGCAGGTAATACATTGGTTAGTGTGGCTAGCAATTGCGGTCATGCTAAGATAGTGATACGCAATAATCCTTTCCACAGGAAACACTATTATTCAAGAATAAAATAAGGTTAATAGATTGATGCAAGATGTTTTCCATATTTTGAGACTGGGCAAGTATTAGCTTGAAAGTAAACGTTAAGGGGATTGCTAACTCTAAAGGAAGTACCTTAATCACAAACTGGTTAAGACAGTAATTGAGATTTGGAACCCATTAAACATTTAGCTCTAGCTTTCTCGATGTTGGAATTCCACAGATCTGACAAACATAAAGAACCAGTATAGTTGAGGTGTACTGCATATAAACACGCACACATGAACTATTTCTGATCGTTGTCATGCATTGGACACAATAAGATCAACGGATAAATTGTCATATTCTTTTCTTAGCATTGAATAATCTCCCATTAGCCTCATAAGCATCTTTGAAAGTGGCCCAGGGCTAGAGAATAACGTGTCTTTGTAGCTTCTTGTTTACCGAATCAGCTCACTTGAGGGCAAGAGATCAGAGAGCTAGTATAGTATGACCCGATAAGAATAAGTGACAAGAACCCGAGTTCCCGTTTCAATATTATTGGAGACCAAGTCAATGCCGTTCGGGTTTCTGCATAGGTTTATGGAAACGCGCAGCATTAACAATAGGTTGTGCGAGACCTATTCAATTGAGGTCACTCTGCATTAATCCGTTGAGTATCAATTTCAACAAATTTAAGCGGTGGTCCGACATTAATTAAGAAAAACACTTGGCCCTCTGCTGCACTTATTGAGTCCATTGAAGTGGATAGTATAGTCTGAACGAACTGCAGGCAGCACGTGGTCCAAGATTGGCACTACACGTTGCTCCCTTTCAGAATGGTTGGACTATTTAACAAAAAGTACCCGAAACACAATCTCGATCCGTGGTCCCGAGACGGGCCGAAATAGTCACTATGGTTTTACACTGGGCTGGTGGTTGTGGCTGATGCTGATAAAAATCTTGGTCATGGACGTGTAACACACGTAAGCCCGCCGCATTTTTTTGCTTGGCGATTTCCAGGTGCTGCAAACAAATGATTCCCTTTCTGATCAATGACATGGCCACGTAGCTCAAGTTACTATGGATATTCTTAGGCAGTCAAAGATAAAAGTATCATTCACACATAAAAACCCACCAAGCATCATACATAATATTGGCAGAAAGAGTGAGAAAAAGAGTGAGAATCTGAGAATCTGAGAATAGACTGCGTTCGCAGTAAACTATAGCCCGAGAACCCATACACTTCCTAGTCCAGTCCAGTGCAGTCTAGTTCAGTCCATTTTTAATTTACAGTACACAGAGGAGCAGGCGGTCGAGAGTTATCCGAGACGCAGCCTTGGCATTTTATCCGGGCACTATGCGTATCGAGACTCCTTTTTCTGATGTTCTATCCAACTTGCATTCTAGTCGACAAGTGGAGTTAGACTCAACGTTGCGTGTTCTCCCACCATCATCAGGCACCCATCAGGCCACCCACCACTCTTAATTATTAGACTATATTCTGCAGTTTCCGGTTCTATAGAACTCATAGTCACTCGCACTCTCACTATCATGATTTTCTTTTCTTTTTTGTTCATTTGACTGGTGACTGTGGAGAGAGTGAGTGGTTGATTGATGCGAACAATCATTATAGAGCTATATACAGTTCCAGCGACAGCAGAAAACTTGGTAAATGGCGTTTGTTATTGATAATGACTTAGGTGAATATGTGTTTGGGATTGGAACTTGAATTGGAAATTGTGCTGGAAAAATAGTGTGGTGAATCATTGTTGCATCTCTGATGGGCTGCCTATATGCAGGTGCGGGCCCAACTATTGACTGACTACATCAAAAATTGGAATTAAAAATGTCTACAGAAAATAAAACCTACATATTTGACGGAAAATTTGCTCATACTAAAAATAACTACATTTTATACTTCGATGTCCAGGTGGACGTACGCTTGACTGGTGTCTATTAGACAAGCCATTCTGGACCCCATATGTTCTGGTGGACCAAAGTACCATGAGTTCAGAGCAGTTTATTCCCTAGAAATAACCTTAGTCTAAACCAAATGATGAATCCTGAGATATACTGAGATATACTGAGATATACTGAGATATATTGCTATGACTGACTATACTGAACGTGAACGTGACTGAGTGTGGATTTCTGACTCTGATAGTTATCATTATGAGCTCATGCAGTCTCTTGGTGGGTCTAGTAACAGGAGTCTCTCACACCTTTTTAGTTCTCCCACGGGTGTTTAAGTAGACAAGCAGACGAGTGGACAGAAAATGGTAGTGGACAGATATTCGCATAATTCTGATGAGATACCTAATCATACCCAAATTGATTTTTTTCAGAATTAAGTTGGTCATGATTATTAGAACATCTGTAGACACGGATCTTGCATACAGCCATTCCAAATTAGATACACATGACTAATACAAATAATTCCCAAATCTACATAACCTTTTGTGCAAAAACACTCACAGATAACAAGCTGATACATGAAGTTATACAGGAATATGGATGAGCCCATTGGTGTGTCCTGCATATAAATGGTATAGTCTGCACCAGGCAAGCCATTGTCTAAACCCACATCAAAACCTCAAAGATATTAAATAGAGAAATAGGTCTGATAGTTTTCCTAAACAACTTCCAGTGTAAATAGCAACACAATACATAGAATAAAATTTGAATGGACAGCAAATGACCGGCGCTATATGCAGGCAATATGGATGAGATAGTAAAATGAAAGATTAGACAAACAAAGACGTGGAGGGAGTGAGAGGAGGTGGGCCGAGGATGTGGATCGGATGTGGATCGGGTGTAGAGCGATGCGCGCATGAGTCGGGCCGAATGTTTCGGAGATAGGAAGCGGAAGCCGGGCCGCGCACCTGTACACGGCCAAACTAGAGGGAGATGGACCGAAACAAGGCCCAAAAAGAGCCATAGAGTGAGAATTATAGTTGGCCGTTCATGGCCGTTGCATGCTATTTTTAGAAAAGTGTTATCTATCGCTCAACATATCTGCACCGCATGCAGGCCGAGACCTTACTAAACTTAGCCATTATCTTCCACCAATCAGCAGCCATTGTCTTCCATTGTCTTCTATTATCAGCCATCAGTCCATCTTCAGCCATTAGTCATCATCAGCCATTATATTCCCACCACACATTTGTTAGTAACCAGTTTAGACAATTTCTCTACTCTAGTAATTTCTTCCCAGTCACATATTATAGTCTGAACCATGGGGACCACCGTTCTTAAATAACTACAGAAGACTCATAACCACTAGTCTCCACTGAGTCATAACTACTGGCTCATAACCGTTTCATAACCACTCTAAACTGCCACGCCATTCCCCCAAAATTCTACCCAAAATGGCCCTTGTCTATCTACTTTCAGAAGACCTCTTGACAATTCCATCTTAAAACACCATCCTAAAACCCATCCATACTCCACATAATCACTTCAAACTCCTGCAAGTCCACCAAACCAGCACCAAATTAAACCAGCACCAAATTAATCCAACACCAAATTAATCCAACAATGTAACAATCCCCAAAAAAAGTAAACATCCCCAACAATTCATACCCAGTCCACTCTCAGTCGTACTACTCTCGCTCTCTCTCTTCACTACTCATCTCCTCTAGTCTCTCTTCACTACTCATCTCCTCTAGTCTCTCTTCACTACTCCATGTGGTATATCTTGTTGTATATCTTTTTCTATATCATTTTGTACGTTTAATTCCACTATGTCCAGTATACTGCATGAATGTCTGAGTTTTTCCAGTATTTGGTCAGTTCTTGGCATTGTCGGTCAAAGGTTCAAAGTCCGAGCGTCATCGGCCTCGGTGAGCAAACCTTATGTCCGCCGCGCGCACCCCTATCTCCAAGCGATGACCGCTCTGGCATTCCCATTGAAGCTTATTAAGGTTAGACTCTGCCGCAATGGACAACACCAGCTCCACTAACTTTAGGTACTAAGCTAGGGACGGTATACAGAGGTGGAGAGAAACTGTCCCCTATATATATATTTCTTCTTTTCGTATTGTGTTCGTCCTCTGGTAAATAACAATCACTCCGGCCATCGGCCCCTGGTCCCTGTGCATGCGGCTCGAGCCTGGTGTTTGTTTAGCCCGGCACCTAAGCTGCGTTGGGCTATAAGAGCCTTCACGCTCGGCACACTTTTCCGCTGCACACATTTTCTCCCACCCCACCATTCCCTTCCACCATATCCTTTTACTTCCCTTTCTTTTCCATTTCCATCTTCTCCTTCTCCTTTTTGAATTCCCCTTGTTTATTGGTTAAGTCGCCTATCAAGTCCACCGATTACTAAAGTCTATTACTTTAACCATGGGATTATTGGGTACTTCGCTGCAAGAAGAGGATGCCTTGAGGGCCGCTGCTGGCCCCTTGAATATCCTGAGACTGGATTCCAAATACTCCTCCGACTTCTCGGCGCTGTCAGCGTATGAAACTGCCTCTGAGGCTGACTTGGCTGATTCCATGCATGGCCTGGTGCAGGACCGGGACCCTGATGCTGATGATGCCAGCACCATAAGAGGCGTTTCTCCTGACCTTGACCATGCCCACGACCTCCTGGACCACGCCGACGTTTTGGAGGAGAAAATGTCTGTTTCGAGTGGTGCTGATGCTGCCAAAGATGCACATGTGAACCCTGAACTTGGTGCCACGGCCGAAGATGGCTTTACATCCCCCATCCGAGTGGCCGACTTGGACTTTGATGGGCCGGACGACCCCGCCAACCCTTTTAATTGGCCCTCGTGGAAAAAGTGGTTTATCACCTTCACCACCTCCAACGCATGCTTGTGTATTTCCTTGGGTTCGTCATTATATGTGGAAGGTGTGCCCGAGCTCGTGGCCACTTTCGGCTGCTCTCAGACACTTGCCTTGGCCGGTCTTACGTTTTACTTGGTGGGCTTGGCCATTGGTCCCGTGATTGCTGCTCCTGTTTCCGAGGTCATTGGCCGTCGTTGGATCTATATCACCACTTTTCCTGTATCCATGCTCTTTACCATGGGTGTGGGTTTGTCACATAACATGAGAAGTATTCTAGTGTTGAGATTCTTAAGTGGATTGGCTGCTTCTCCTCCCATGTCCATTGCCAGTGGAACCATCTCCGATATTTGGGCCAACGACCCTCGGGATATGTACACTGCCATGGGACTTTTCTGCTTGGCACCTTTCTTGGGGCCTGTGATTGGCCCCATTGTGGGTGGCTTTGTTGCTGAGAATAAGTCCTGGAGATGGACCATGTGGGTATCCTTGATGTTCTCTGGTGCTATTTTACCATGTCTTCTTTTGAGCCCAGAAACCTATAAGCCTGCTATTTTGAAGGCTCGTGCCAAGAAGAGAGGAATCCAAGTCATCGAGGAGAAATTCTCGCTTAAGGAGGCCATGATTGTGTACTTGTTCCGTCCCGTTGAGATGTTGTTTGTTGAGCCACTTGTGGGCTTGACATCCATTTACATTGCATTTGTCTTTGCCGTTCTTTTCGGCTTCTTCGAGGCCTACCCCATTATCTTTAGAGGCGTGTACGGGATGAGCACCGGTATTTCGGGGCTTCCATTTGTTGGAGTGGGCATTGGCTTGAGCTCAGCAGTGACTCTATTCATCGTTATGAGCGAAATCCAGTTCAGCAAAGCCGAAAAGAGTAATGAGCCCAAAGTGCAGGACCCAGATGCTCCAGAGAAGTCGCTTACCATTGCCCAAATCGGCGCGTTCCTTGTGCCCGTGGGATTGTTCTGGCTCGCGTGGGCGTCCAGGACACTGGTGCATTGGATCGTGCCCACGCTTGCGGGCTTGCCATTTGGGTTTGGGTTGTTGTGGATCTTCTTGGGCGTGGTGCTCTACTACTCGTGGTCGTTTCCTCCCGCATACGTGGCCTCGGCCTTGGCGGCCAACAACTTGGTCCGGTACTTATTAGCGAGCGTGTTCCCATTGTTCATGATTCAGATGTACGACAAACTTCACATTGGGTGGGCCACTTCACTCTTGGGATTCATCGCCGTGGCCATGGTTCCCATCCCGTTTGTGTTCCGCAAGTATGGCCGCAGGTTAAGAGGCATCTCCAAATACGGCTACGCAGCCCTAATTAAGCAGAAGGCTTTAGAAAATGCGCAGATGGAGCAGCTGGAAGCTGATGCTGGCCAAGACATCAGCCGGACGCATTCCTCAGATGTGGCGCAAAAAGTATAATCTCATGATTAATAACGAGTTTGAATTTATAGAGTTATGGCTTCCTGACGCAACGTCGTCTTATTACCCAAGCCTAATACATGTTATTATCCGCAACCTATCATATACCCTACCATACTATAACATACCATCTTTACATGCTCCACTACACGTGACAGAAGGTCACGTTCTCATTAATAAACTATTTATGTGCAGGATATATTTAAATAGGTATAATCCGCACTAGTCCGAGAAAATGCCGATTGAGTCAAGTTCTGAGAATCGTAGTTGTCCAAAGAAACAATTTTTGCAACCACCTTTTCGACTAAAACCCTGATTTGGACAGTGCAAGACGATTGAGTTCTTCCGGATTTTTTTTTTTTT
>NKZX01000647.1:0-13766 GCA_002374535.1 Metschnikowia kamakouana
GCTGAATCATCGTCTTCAGTTGCTTCTTCAGGTGCATCATCGTCTTCAGTTGCTTCTTCAGCCGCTGAATCATTGTCTTCAGTTGCTTCTTCAGGTGCTGAATCATCTTCGTCTGTGACATCAGCCGCTGAATCATCGTCTTCAGTTGCTTCTTCAGGTGCTGAATCATCTTCGTCTGTGACCTCGTCAGGTGAGACACCATTCAGTCCACACAGCAGCGACGGTTGGAACTCTTCTTATGTTCCTTCGTCGTCAATGGCATCTCTTTCTTCCCCTGACTCAAAATCTTCAACGACTATTATTCAAATTAGTTCCGGAGCTTCTGAGACCGCAAACAATTCTGGACCCTCGACTATTCCGAGACAATCAAATACTGCCGGAACATCCTCAGATGCACTGGGCGCGTCAGAAACTACAAAGACTTCAGAGTCGCTGAACTCTAATACACTGAAGACACCGGTTACACCAAACAGCCTGAGTCCAAACAATCTGGTACAGCCTTCTCTGAACAAAATTCCTGGGTCGATTACATCCGACAAACCAACCAGTAACCTCACGCAGAGCTCAGGAGAATCCTTGCCAACTGGAAACGGTGCCAACGGTTCTGGTAACGGTGCCAATGGCTCAGGAAACGGTTCTGGTAACGGTGCCAATGGTTCTGGAAACGGTTCTGGTAACGGTGCCAATGGTTCTGGTAATGGTGCCAATGGTTCTGGTAAAGGCTCTGGAAACGGTGCCAATGGTTCTGGAAACGGTTCTGGTAACGGTGCCAATGGCTCAGGAAACGGTTCTGGTAACGGTGCCAATGGCTCAGGAAACGGTTCAGGAAACGGTGCCAATGGTTCTGGAAACGGTTCTGGTAACGGTGCCAATGGTTCTGGTAATGGTGCCAATGGTTCTGGAAACGGTTCTGGAAACGGTGCCAATGGTTCTGGAAACGGTGCCAATGGTTCTGGTAATGGTGCCAATGGTTCTGGAAACGGTTCTGGTAACGGTGCCAATGGCTCAGGAAACGGTTCAGGAAACGGTGCCAATGGTTCTGGTAATGGTGCCAATGGTTCTGGAAACGGTTCAGGAAACGGTGCCAATGGTTCTGGAAACGGTTCTGGTAACGGTGCCAATGGTTCTGGAAACGGTTCTGGAAATGGTGCCAATGGTTCTGGAAACGGTTCTGGTAACGGTGCCAATGGTTCTGGAAACGGTGCCAATGGTTCTGGTAATGGTGCCAATGGTTCTGGTAAAGGCTCTGGAAACGGTGCCAATGGTTCTGGAGACGGTTCTGGTAACGGTGCCAATGGCTCAGGAAACGGTTCTGGTAACGGTGCCAATGGCTCAGGAAACGGTTCAGGAAACGGTGCCAATGGTTCTGGAAACGGTTCTGGTAACGGTGCCAATGGTTCTGGAAATGGTGCCAATGGTTCTGGAAACGGTGCCAATGGTTCTGGTAATGGTGCCAATGGTTCTGGTAAAGGCTCTGGAAACGGTGCCAATGGTTCTGGAAACGGTTCTGGTAACGGTGCCAATGGCTCAGGAAACGGTTCTGGTAACGGTGCCAATGGCTCAGGAAACGGTTCAGGAAACGGTGCCAATGGTTCTGGTAATGGTGCCAATGGCTCATCCTCGAACAGTTCTCCTACAATGACTTTCCAAACGACTAGGGAATCTTCATCAAGCGTTGCGTCGTCGCCTACTTCAGTGTCGGTGTCTATAGCCGAAGGTAAAGGTCAGAAGCCAACCATAGCGGTATTCATGGTTGTCTTGCCACTTTTGTCCTTGGTATTTTAAAATCCTTTTGAAATTTTGTGAACGTTTTTTTTAATTTTTTTAGTTCAGCTTTTGAGGGAACAGTGTCTTATCGGAAGTAGTTCGATTGACAAAGAAGCCTCATCCAAATATACCCATTCAGCTATGATATTAGTTTTCACAACTCGGCTATGAAATAGAAATCCCCTTATAGAAGATTCGGAAGACAGCTGTGGACCACAAATGTGAGTATTAAATCCGTAAACGAATGTAAGAATAGCGTAATGTTCAATGAGTCGGACTAGAGCTTAACGGCGTTATTTAAGTTTATACATCAAACCTAAGAACAGGTGAATTGGCGAAGGTAAGTGTGATCAAGTAGAAAGAGAACTCAAGAAATATCAATACATTTTACAATCAATGCATGTCTCATTGGAGATGTTGTTTGACTGGATGAGTAATATTGTTGAGAGCATACACCACTGCTAAGAATTGTAATAGTAGGGACAGAAAAATTATCACTCTATTTTCGGCACCCAAGCAAAAGGGAAACCAGTTGTACATCTTCGCCTTTGTACAGCTTCACCTCTGGCCGAACATGGTCTAAGAAAGAGATGAATCTTGTCCAACAGAGTGACTGTCGCCCACACACGGGGATCGAGGGTGAATAACCACTTGAATAAAGAATTGTCACAAAAGAATTCAAGATAGAATCAATGATATGCAAAGACTTATATCATACCAAATCCACGCATATTCATAGTGTGGTTCACTTTAGGTAATGAGTTTATCTTGGAGTGGAGTTTCTTGTTTGACATAGAGCATATTGCATATGCCGTGCAGAAAGCTCACTGTACTTTCAAACAGGTTAGTGAAAAAAATGTCAATTATCAAGAATTCCACTCCGCAAAGTGCCGCATTTCCTTATCTTTCAATTTCCTTATCTTTCAATTTCCTCAACTTTCAAGTTCCCATTTGGTATTTTTTTCTTCAATTAAGAATTTAACCTTAAAAATGGTACATCATTGAAAACATTCACTAAGATAACCGCCAAACCTGATACAACATGTCCTTCCCAAGCATAGAGCCGGGAATTCTTAGGTAAGCTCTCGGATGGCTGTTGAGCACGTTGTCGATTCATGCGTCATTCCAAAGTTATAGACATAGTCTTCGCGAACGCCTCTTTATTGGTAATTTCCATGATAAGCCAAGTTGCAGTTACATTCTCATGCGAAGGCAAATAATCGACCCTCGGCGTTATGCTTCCAAAAGAGAATACGGCCCACACAATCTATTGCCGTGGATAAGCGAGGATGGGTAAAGTCACATTTCGAGAACCAGCAACTTCAAACTCTCATCAATAAAGAAGAGCAGAAGGGGAACTTCGTCAGTCAAACGCGTCTTGAAAATAACATGACACACTCAATTGATAGTGGGAGGATCATTGAAGACTACCCTGAAAAAATTGATTAAGCTGTTTTGCCTTTGGTGCATACCTTGCACGCAATGCATACCCAACTGCGTGTGGTGCCTTGTACCATTTCTGTGTAAACCCTCGCTATTTGCAAGAATCTTGAATAAATTGGCTATGAAAAAGAAGCGTGTGAAACATTGAAGCCCGATTAAGCTTTAAGTATTTGAAATTATATTTGGCTAGTCCCAAAAAGACATCATCGAGAGATTCATTTGTACCCCCTGGAAGTGCAGATACCAATTGCGATATTGCACATAAGTATTCCCCAATGCGGAAACTCTCTGAAAAGAAAAAACGTTATCCTGCACATATCAACGTCAATCTCGATTGCAGTCTTTTTTAGGCGCACAGCTATCTTAAGACGCAGTACAGTGTTTGGCCATGCACCGAAAAAATCTCGCATGACGCAAAGTTTTCATCTGTGGCGTGTCGGATAGCGCGGATATTTTTTTGACAAACTATTTCTGTTTTCACACATCATGCATACCGGAGTCGATAGAAACGAAATTTCAGCAGCTCTGCGATGCATCGACTCGACAAGACCCCACTCTGATTGGATTTTATTGTCCTTTTAAAAACAGAGCTTACTGCATCGGCTGCAAGTAGACGCGCTAATTATTTCCTGTACTGCCACATGCAGTACAGCTTCTGCAAGTCTGTCGGCTCAGAACAGCCCGGCCGGGCTTGATGATGAGATGTTTAGATAGCGGGAAAATGGTCACATGTAATACAATATAGCGAACCACGCTCATTCTTTTTTTAAAAGTCCCGAAATCAAATAGAATGTATGCCAACTCGTTGCTCATAGTTTAGCACCCACTCCTTCAGTGATGCAATGATCGTACTTTCATAAATTGAAAAGACTACCTCCTGCATGCTTCGAAGATACCAAACTTCCATTGGTTGAGTGTCTAGTCACAAATACTTTGAGTGAGGTGATCTGTTACTTGATGATTTAACATTTTGACAATTGACATAATATGAGACATGCGCAGGAGCTTAGAATCGAATCACATCACATCATATCATGGACAGTCACTAATACTTCTGGAAGCAAATTGAACAACAAACCCATCAATGGTGTTTCAGTCCACGATTCAATTGCCATCACTGAATAGAATAGGCAATTGATGGTTCTTGGGAAGCACAATGGGGTGTATGCTTTTGGCCGTGAGGCGGGACCTTTCATCGTGGAACGGACGTTTCACAATATTATGTTGGTAGCTAAAACATATTCCTGACCTGGCGATCCAGACACCCCGGTGCACATGCTTGAAGATTTAGGTCCGGAGGAAGATTCATGTGTGAAGCAAAGCCTTTACATCTTTGAAAGCAATCCAGTGTTTGACAGTTTTCTATACCGGAAAGGATGTCTCTGATTATGGCAGAAATAAACAGTTGACGTGAAAAATTAGGGGCAGGGAAAATTAGGGAAAGAATAAATAATTGTAAATAAATGTCCTAGTGTGATGGACCTAGGAAGGCGCATGATCTACAAATCTTGGTCTCACGTGTAGGGTGCCCATGCAAGAGTGAAAACTATTTAAGGACCTTGTTCTGGGGCTTTTCCTGAACCCTTATCCTAGGTACTTCCCAAAAGCACCCAAGAACGGTATTAACCGATGTATAGGATAAGGTGTTTCTGAAGCTATTAGGATACTGAGTGTTGAGTTATGTTGGAATTTAAGCTATGAATACTAATAGCGTCTGAAAAAGATAACCACCCGAGGAAGGTGAGGTGGAAATACCAGAGGCAAAGAAGTATGCACAGTCCAGCACTCACCTCGTGGATTTGGGTTTCTGCAATTTGATTTTGTTTTACCTTTTTTCATCAGTGTAATCTTTTTCTTTCTGTCTATTCTGTTTCTGTTAATTTATTGGATGCATAAATGTATTTTCGCGCTACCAAAAATCGAGAATCCTGTCCTCAACCTTCAGTGATCAATATTTCGCAGCTAATTTATCCCAGAACCAATATCAAGGGACGCTTACCAAAAACCAATTCGCGCGCCAGCTGCACATCCATGATCCGGTGGCTCGCTAGAAAATTACTATGTCGTGCTCAAGACAATTGCACATCAGTCTCTCGACGTGTCTCGTCTACTTAGTCGTCTACAACCTAGGGAGACATGTCAACTCAGAAATTAACAACTTCGACGTTCGACTCAGGAACTCACTCATTTCTATCTGACCAAAATTGAGGATCATATCAGGACCCCTTAAGAGTTTACCCAATTTATCTGCTCGATGCTTTATGTTTCTAATCGTGTGACTATATGCACACCCATTGTTCAGTGCGTCTAAAAACTTGACACGCCGAGTAAATCAGTCTCGAGACATAGCCTCTTTCTTGCCATTTGGGCCATGCAAAAACTGTATAAACAGCCTTGGGATCCTGGATTTGCTAAATTAATCCAAGTAACAAATACACAAAGATGATTTCCTCAAGCATTCATGTGATAGCTTTAGCAGCCTTTGCTTCGTCTGTGTCGGTTCTTGACTTCCCGTCAGGATAAATGACCCGAATGGCTATAACTGTGGGAATTATGCGTAATTCTCCATTAAGGATAAACCGCCACTGTTGTATAAGCCGCCACTGTTGTAGGGGCAAATTTCCTGAGACTTCCTGTACCATTGACGAGTCTGAGAATTACCACGACCTTGATGTGTTGGATGACTTAGAACCATTCTGCATTCGCAAGATCCTCTGTAATCCCAAATTTAAGAATGGCCATGACCAGGAGAATGAGATTGCTCGACAGACAAATGATCCCAGAGGCTGTAAAAGTGCTATTTCTAGGCTCAGCAAGGTTCCTCTTGAATGTTTGCGTCAACAAGTTCACGAATCTACCAGCAGAAACCCTGAAAACAACAACGGCCAGCCGTGTGAAGAATATGAGCACCTATTAAAGATTGCTGACCCCCAATGTATTGTCGATTATTTGAGTGATTTGGACAACGTGTTTTCTCCATCTAACGAGACTGAAGAAAAGAAACATACACCCAAGACTGAAGAAGAGAAAAATCCCAAATTTACCAAGATTGAAGACGCTGTTAAAGACAGAGAGAAGGAGTGTTACGACATGGCTATCAAACTGAAGAAAAATCCCAAGTGTTTACTTGTGTGATGCGACCCTAATTTTACCGCGACTCTTGGCACGTGACGGTAGAACTGGACGCGACTCTTGTTAATACAAATACCCCATAATCCTTTATTCTTTCGAATCAGAGAAAATTATATGAATGAGTAGATGATATTGTATTTTCTAGACAGTAGGAAAGAAAACTTTTATTATCTGGAATATGAACTCTTTCAAGATCGGCATTATAAGTTGCGAATACTACAACTATAGGTATGGTTATTGGGTGTTGGCATACACTAAGAGAGAATTACTTTGACCAATGACTTTCATACCCGTAAGTTCAATTATACAACACTGGATCTTAGATTTGGCCTAAGCTCCACTACCATCTTTGGCTGTAAAGGGCACCATGGTGACCCTAGGAGTGCAGGATGCATGGATCATGATTCTATACTAATATTTCCAAGACAATGCGTGACCAGTATCTGGAGCATCAAACGTCATAATGTTATCGATTCAATTGATCATGGCCTTGATTGTATCCGCCACTACCTGGGCACACCCAACGTTATCATGGGTCTTCTTTGCAAAATTCAATGACAGGTTTGAGCCCCTTTCCGGCATGTTTCTTGGACAACGGTTTGGGAATATGAGCGTCTTTTGTCACGGGGACCCAGGAGCTGCTCCTATCGAGTTCACCTTCAAAGACAATCAGGCTTCTACCAGTGAACCTAACAAGGACCACGTGGGGTTTTACCAAGATGAATTCGTGTTCGGTCAGAAAGTGCGTCCTACTACCTTGAAATTGGTTAAAAGATATAGGCTTATCGATTTGTTTTACTCTTGTGATTTGATGGGTGATCCAGCACGAGGGATTGTACACGGAGATCGAGCCAAGGAAGTTAATTATTGCTTTGAGGTGGAGGCTTACATCTTGCCCTATGACCGAGAGACTAAGTCTGCCGTGCATCCCATATCTGTGTCGTTTGAAAAGGGTTCCTCTGTGAATAGTGTTGAAGTGCCATGTAAGCTTAACTACGATGGAGAAGGTGCACGGAAGGCCTTTGAAAAATTTATAAGTGGCTATAGGGGGGCTTGTGACACGAATATTAATGGGGAATGTATGACTAAGAAAGGTCACGTGTGACTGAACTCAGGTGGTGTGTTGATTTTGCATGGAATTTTGGCCACGAAATCAGATCAATGGTTCCAAGGTGAAGATATAGATTGTGACGAGAGGGCTATAGTTCCTGAAAGAAAAAGGTGTCGCACCTAGTACAGGAAGTGTACACGGATCAGGCATGGTCACGGATTTCTTACTATTGTTCCAAAACGAACGCGTAACAAACGTGAACTATTAGTTGAGGTTTCTATAAAACAAGCCATTTGCCTTGCTCCCAGAGCCTTAAAAAATCATGAAATTATTCCCTTCTTTGGTGGTCTCTTTTGGTTCTGCCATTGCGTGGCAATACCCAAAGTTGCCATGGGTCTTTTTCGCGGAAGTCGGTGAAGATCTTGAGCCGCTCAGCCAGCTATTTCTCGGAAATTGGACTGAAAATACTAGCATGTTTCTTTATGGAGATCCCCTCGCCAAACATGTGGAGTTCAACTTCGAAATGAAGCAGGCTTATACTCGGCACAACTTAATCAGGCAGACGGTGGGGTTTCTCAATGGGGAATTGGTGCTTGGGTCGAAACTCCCTGGCGTTAGCTTAAATTTTGACGAAACATGGAAGCTTCTCGCAGGCCCATTCTACTCGTGCGAAATATTTGGTGGTTCAGGACGCGGCATTTTCTCCAGTGTTGATGAAAACAGAGCTCCTTTATGTTTTCCGGTGGACATCTACTTTTTACCTTATGACAAAGTTACCGACTTGATCATGCCTCCTACAACTCCGAATTGGCTTTACGAGAAAAAAACCCCGGGAAATAATTCTGCATCAAATTGTATTTGCCTATAGTATTGGTCCCATGCAAATTATTGAATTACATGATGAAAATTAATGGGATTTGGTAAGATTACAGTGTCAAAATCAGCGACTTACGTATCTGCACATGGTAGTGGGCTCAAGCTAGTGAAATATTGTCCACAAAGTATTTATCCGCATCATTGTGCATTATGTATCATGGCCATGATCAACAGGAACTACTCATTGTCATGAATTAGGGTTTAATAAATTACTGACCTTCTTAAAAAGATAGAGTGGTGACATTTGCCCAGGACGTGTGCATGGTCATTCGTAAGGCTATTGTTCAGATCCAATGCGTGACGTTCAAAAGTCCACATCCATGCCTTCTATAAAAGCTTTTATCTCTTTATAATCAGAATCATCATGAAATTAACCCAATTAATTATTGTTTTGTTTGTTGCTATTGCTTCGGCTCAGCTTCCATGGGTCTTTTTCGCCAAAGTCAATGATAAGTTCGAGCCGCTCTCCGGAAAGTACCTTGGAGTCCAGTCTGGACATTTGAGCATGTTTACTCATGGAGACCCGAAGGCTTTGATTACTGAGTTCAGTTTCAAAGACGGTGCGGCTTATACTACGCAAACACTCCACAGGCAGTCAGTTGGTTTTTATTCAGGTAACTTGATGTTTGGTCCTAAAATTCCTGGTTCTAGGTTAGATTTGGATGAAGATTGGAAGCTACGTGCAGGTCCATTCTATTCGTGTCAGTTTATGGTTGGTCCTGCACGTGCGATTGTGAAAGAGGTTCATGCTGACCTTTCAAGATTTTGTTTCAGGGTAGAGATCTACTTCTTTCCTTACGATACAGGCACGAAATCCATTATAACGCCTGTAAAGCTTTCTCGGGTACCCAAAAATTCAACTGAAGTAGCTAACGCTCCACCTTGGTTTGGAAAATCATGCAACATTAACTATTTAGGGGATCATGTACGTGAGGACCATGCAGAGTATTTCCGTTATTATAATGGAGAATGTGACATTTACATCAATGGTGAGCTTGCGTACAGGAAAGGCGTTCTGGTGTAACGATAGCTGATGTGTACCCTTGTCGTCTAGGCTCCGAGCTTTCGAATATAGGTTTGTTCTATCTGTGAGTTTTCTGTGATCATTGAAAGTCACCACAAGTCAAATGGTTCAATTTTAAATGGAAATTACAAGTCACGAATTCCATATAACACATTGGGTGTGCATGGATCAAAGCATGATCACAATTTTTAGTTAAAGTTCGCACAAAGTATCTCCCTTATCCTGTAGAATACATGTTCTCACGTGTACCAATCACAAACATTTATTTCCAGTCCCTCTTATTTGTCTTCGCAAGTCGATGAGATTCAAACATTTCTAACATTCTTCCCAATGACCTCTACGAGCAACTCTTCTCTCGTCTTATGGTATAATGGATCGGCCCTGAAATTTGTCGTCAAGACGAGTATGTAGTAACCGGATACTTCTCATGGTACTCGGGACGAAAGATGTGTTTTTAGTTCACCCTGATTCGTCTCCAAAGATCCCATATGGAACACTCGTGGATATCTACGTTCTACACTATGAAAACGTATGTCTTGCAATTGTCAAGAAGAGTTGAATATGGGAATACGCAATATGAAGATGGCGTGTGAAAATAACGTATTCTTAAGATTTCTGAGGATGTGTTACCATTTTCTCAAATTCCAAGAGATATAATAGCTTACGGTATTGCCCTAATAGTGATTAGTGTGTCATACTTATGGTTCTATTCTGTCCTATCTGTGTTGGCTGATCCACAGTAAAATATTCACTTTCCCGTTTAAATTTTAGGGCTACCAATTCTCACAAAGAGCAAATTATTAGTACGTTAGTTTTATACCGGGAAGTATTGCGCTTGTCTTAGTGGTGGCTCAAATTAAGCGGTCTATTATTCTAGCATCAGTTTATTGTTCTAAGGTGTCCTCTTGAATCCTCACAGTGTCATCTGGGCACATGGCCGTATCTAAAGTTGAATCAAGTACCTAACTCACCTAGCTCAGTCTAGCAAATCCTCAGTGCAACTATTTAGCCATAGTTATTTTTTTGGTTATGGTAAATGGAAGTATTATTAAACTTCATTCATAAACTTTGGTCCCTAACCTTCTTCTCATGGATTCTTACTTTTTTATGGTCTCAGCTAAGCTCGAGCTGAAGTGGCAACTAAAAAATAAATGGCTAACAATAGCCTTTAAAACGCAAAGTTGAGAACTCTCATGAACTTTAATAGAATAACAAAAGACATTCCAATCTATAACACCCCCAAAAATACTTTAAATTTTAGCGCCAGTAAATATGTAACATTTTTCTTGGCAGTGATGACACGGGAGGAACGGGAGCGAAGATTGTTGAGCATTGTTATATGCTTTCGCATGAATTGAACGGTTGGAGTCCAATACTCTTATAAGTTTTTCTCCCGTGCTCATCTAAGTTGGAATTTTATCTGTGCAACTATTCTAGGAAATTCCTATTTCCTGTCCCCCACTCAATTTGACTTGGGGGATGGCAACTTAATGGCTCAAGAAACACTCCCTATGAAGTGGGCGGCAGAGATATCCGAAAGCTTTCATACCTTTGGTCCTAATGTCGAAAAGCTTTCCTCTTCTTATAGTGGAGGGAGGGCGATAATGGAAGGTACGTATTTCGCGTGTGAAGATACCGAAAACGGTGTATATCAGGATGTGACACAACCTACCAACGGGGTCATTTGTTGAGAGGTGAATATCTACGTGCGGTCTGAAAATGAGGAAGTGCCCCGTTTAGGTGATGCTAGCAATGATGATAGAGATGACGGCGAGGTTGATGACGAGAACTCTGACGACGTTGCTGACGATAATGGCCCGAATAGTGGCAAGAATGATGAGGAGAATAGTGCAGATGGTGCAAAGTCCTCAAACAGTTTGCCTTTTGCAGAAAGTACTGAAATGTCGGATGCTCCAAAATCTTCTGAGTCCAACATTCCAAGTACTTCGGGAACATCTGGAATGTCAAGGGCTCCCAGTTCCTCTATTTCCAGGAAGTCTGGTGAGACGGAGAGCTCTTCTTCCGACTGCGTCGAATGTGAGAGTCACTTCACGCCTAACTCTTCAAGCATGGATGGAGCTGTTCAGTCCCCGAAATGGAATGCCACTACCGTCACAAAAGAAACTACTGCATCCGCCACCATCTATACGGAATGTGAGGCTGCTCCCCCTATTACTGTGTGGAATACTCACACTGACTACACCACATACTGTCCAAAAGATACTACTGTCACCGTCACTGTGTGTGATGAGGTATGTCACCCATCCACCGTGATTGTGACTACTGCTACCACCGTGACCATCACTGGGGTTTGCATTGTTCCTGAAACCACGGTTGAGGGCACCGCAACGAAAGGTCGTGCCGAGGTCCCGAAAGGCCCAATTGCCACAGAAATCCCTACAAAGAAAAACGACTCTGTCCCTAAGCCAAACCAGGAACAACCTTCCAAGCCAATGAAGGAAGATTTTGAGGAAGCTCCTAGGCCAAAGAAGGAAGCTTCCAAACCAAATCAATCTCAAGCTTCTAAGCCAAGGTTGGCAGACACTTCCAAGCCAACGGCTGATAAGGCTAACAATTCGGGCAACAAGGCAGGCAACCCCAATTCGACCGCCAGCGTTGCACCATTTGTTAATGGTGCTTCCAAGAATGCAATTGGTGCATGTATCCTCGGTTTTGCTGCTTTGTTGTTGTAGTCCCATACGGTGACTCGATACTTTTTTAATACTCTTTCGACTTAGAAGCTTTATGTGCTTGCTTCAGTATTGACAAGTCATACTTCAAAAATAAATGTCCTCAGTAAGTTATTCTTTAAGACCTTCCAGATACTGCCTAATACGAATGATCAATAGTTGCTTTATAGTGGGTAGTAATGGATTAGTGTAGCATAGTATTCCAGNGAGACCTTCCAGACACTGCCTAATACGAATGATTAATAGTTGCTTTATAGTGGGTAGTAATGGATTCGTGTATTATAGTATTCCAGTATACCAAATTATAGTACAGTACAGTTAGGTAGTGTAAAAAGTGTAATACAATACATAGGTTGACGGACTTTTATACATTTGTTCGAGGTAGACTGCATACATGAAGAGTCCTTAGTGCGCCCATTTTTGCAGCCACAGAGGTCCTTCTTGAACGAATGTAAATATCGCGACCGCTGCCTTCAAAGCAAATCATCTTTTTAGCCATATTATTCCAGAAATCAAATGTTCAAGTCTCTACCCTTCATTCTGTTTGCGGTCTTTATTTCCGATTGCCAAATGTCTTTGGTCTGAAAAATGTTTTGAGTCAGTTTGACATCCCGTTGATCCAAAATACTATCAAAAGACCAAATAACGGCCCAAACCTTCATTTATTAGGTTACCGGAATTTACCTCCTGCATTACGAGCCTTACTGAAAAGCACATGTCATAAATGCGTTCATCTGAGCCTCCTGAATATCATGTATCTAAAAGAAAGGACGTTTTGGGACTCACTCCAATGATTGGCCTGGTACATTCCTAGGAATGGACTTTAACTCCAAAAAAAGAGTTTCTTAAAATGAGAATCAGTACTCTGGATCGGAGCTCGGCCCGAATATCAAAGCAGTCGGTGATGCTGACAAACATATGCCTGGTAAAGACTTTATGCTTGAGATGATTATGATGTTGTCTTTGTGAGTGGAATTGAGAGGGTGCTTCTTAAAGCGACTCAAGGCTCAATATTCAACCCACTGATAAAACATATGTCTTTGTTTGGTTTGGAGATCAAATCACTCGGTTTGTGATTACACAATAAGGAGTTGTCAAGACTAGTCAAAACAAAAAAAATACAGCAACGAAATAACAATGGAAGTTCAGTACTTGAAGGAATTATCATGTGCCAATGAGACGCACGTACCACATGCTGCGCTTGTTTATGCCAAATCACATATCATCTAAGCCTCATCTAAGCCTGATTTAAGCCTCGCCGAAAAAGGGCCCGAGGGCTAAAAAAGTCTACACATAAGGGGCAATAAAATTGCTCACGTGGATGACTTTAAAAATAGCTCAGTAGAGGACAAAAAAAGTAAGGTTTCCTAGTTTATGTGCAAACAAGAGTGAAAAAAAACAGGGCTAGGCTGAGCCTTGATCAACTCTACATCAACCTTGCGGCGTGCATGCACAGCCAAAGCTAAATCTCCTTACAAATAATACCTTGAAACTCCTCATCATTCTTTTCCGTCACGCACTTCAGCATTGTTGGCCTGCACATAAGGCTTCGCAACATTAACTTGCTTTAGAGCTAGACGAGCTTATTAAATAGCCTTCCATATTAAATGCATTGTTATTTAAACAATGGAACATGCGGAATTATTAAATTCCGAGGATGAGGTTTGCTTATTTCGGATGGGATATAAAATGAAGTCATTTCCTGCTCTTCAAAGTTTCAGTAACCATCATGAAATTTTCCAGTTTCTTCTATGCCTCGCTCGTGGGCTCCACAGCTTTGGCA
>NKZX01000652.1:0-45954 GCA_002374535.1 Metschnikowia kamakouana
ACGCAAATGCTAAAGCTGAAGCTGAAGCCCGTGCTAAAGCTGCAAGCTCTGGAGAACACTCAAGCGAATCTGCAAAATCTTGAGACAAGTTAGGTGAATCAGGAAAGGCTGGTGACCACTCCAGCGAACCTGCAAAATCTGGCGCTAATGCTGAATCTGAAGGGTCTGGAAAAAATTTAAAGGCAAAGGCTGGTGCCAATTCCGAAGCCGAAAGCTTTGACTGAGATTCGAACGCAAATATTCAAACGTCCTTTGAAGGCAATGGCTATCCCAATAGTGGGATTTGAGCCAAAAAAGGTTCTTGTTTCGCTAGTATCCATGAATCTAACAAGATTAAGCTGAATGTCCCCAGATTTTATTCTTCCAACTCTTATATGTTTTTGGGAGGTAGTAGCATCCAAAACCATTCCAATACACTGATCAAAATGGGCTGGATGAGTTCGGGGGAGATTTTCATACCACTCCTGATACCCCAAAGGGCGAGGATATTGATGAGTATCCCCGTCCGTGCCTTAGAATATTGTATATTGTTAGCTCAATGTAAAGTTTGTTTTTAATCCATTGTAATACTACTACTACTTACCAGACAAGTGTTGTCTAGAACCACCCTTAGTACTTCTAGAATAATGTCCACTCACTACTCCCAGTTACCATCAATCTTCCTCATCATCCATGAATCACTCCAAACTGCCAAACTAGAGAGTATAGTAGAGAGTATAGTGTACATCAAAATATAATCAATAGAATGGTTCACTGGGTCGAGGACTAATACAGATAGAACAGGATCAGTAGTGATAGTTGCCACTATATGCAGTAAGAGTAGACTATAGAGTATGGACCATAGTAAGAATTACTACATGGTGTTTTTTGATAATATACTTTTGGGCTTTTGGGTGTAGGAGCATACTCCATTGTAGAAGAGACTAGAGAGTAGAGGTGAAGAGTATGTCAGTAATAATGGGCCATAGTGCGATACAAACACCCGTGCACCATGCAACCTCAGAAGAAAAAGGGCCAACGTCAAGCATTCTTTTTAGCTGCAAATTTCAGGAAATTTAGTTTATTGAAATCGTGAAATTCCAGAAATCATGCCTATTTTTTCTAGTGAAAATTCTTGGTGTGGTCCATTTTGGAAGTTGTCCCTCATTCCGGCTCTCTCTACACTACACTACTATACCACTACTATACCACTTTCTATGAGTGAGTAAGATACACTGGCCCGAGCAAATAGTACTGTATAGGAGTAGAAATTGGAGTAAAATTGGAGTAAAACTGGAGTAAAACTGGAGTGAAAAAAGAGTAAAATTGGAGTAAAATTGGAGTAAAAATGGAGTGAAAAAAGAGTAAAATCGAAGTATAGTGTAGTGGTGAACATAATTGGGTGCATATTAGTAGGGCTGTATGTATTAACTAGTAGTACTAGTATCAATATTACTAGTGCCAATAGTATTAATAGTATAGCAGTCCTACTGTCATAATAGCAGGTATAGGACTAGTGAATGAGAGTGTATAGGACAAGATGAAATTGGTTCTGGCATAAATACGTCTTGACTATGGACTCCGATGAGTCCTAAAAATGTGACAGATTAATTTATGATTATGACCGTTCTATTGAGATCTGTGTATGCTTCTATGCAGTTCAATGGTTAGTCAAATGTCACTTTATAGGAACTATACTGAGGACTATCCTGAATTCTGCAGGAATAATCCATAATTCTAGTAATAATAGTGGTCAGTACTGTAACAGTATCACCAATAGTCTTAGTATTATAGTAGTAGTGGTATACTAGGAAAAGGATCTAATAAATGGTGGTCTATTTCTTGATGCAGGACTGCATACAGTAGAAGACTTAATTACTTCTTTAATTAAAATATTGGGAGTATTTGGAACATCAGCTGGATCTTCAACCAATATATCCTAATAATCTGGTATAGTGAAATACTTAAATACTTACTAAACACTACTGGAGACTGCACAGTACTATACTGCACACTCACACACCATATCTACTCATTCCATGGGAAAGTGTCTATTATTGTATCATTCTAATTGATATCCAACACGTAAATAGTATTATTGGGTAGTCAGGTGAGTATTTAGTCTCGCAGTGCCCCCACAAACTGGAGACAGACATAGACATAGACATAGACTATAAATTATTACATAAATTATTACATAAATTATTAGTATTAATAGATAGATAAAGTGGTGAAAATCATGAGTTTTGATTTGTTGATGAACAGTGGGGATTCACTAAATAGTCCAGTATCAAGTGTCCCTCCTATAGAAATGGATAGAAACACCCAGAGTTTCAGAATCAACCAGTTGGTACTTTAAATACACAGAATAGTTATTCTGACTAAAAACCTGACTAGAGTCTTATGTTTAGCGCCTTGATTTGGTATAGAATCCTATGTCTAGCTTCATGGTTCTGTATAGAGTAGTAGTAGAATGACTAGAGGAGTTGGGTAGATATCTAGTGAGCCTAAGCCAGCAATATGAAAGATGTGAAAGATATGAAAAATATGAAAGATATTGGAAAACACAAATATATCTGTCATAGTATTTCCACATTGGTTCCTAGGAATCCAGAAATACCTCCATCTTTAAGGATATTGAGATTATTAGTGGAACCATTATCACTGCTTCGCGTGCGATTCCTATATATTACTATTACTACTCACAGGAAGATACTGCATCCGTTCCACTCCACAACTAACACTCCACTCCCCAACTAACACTCCACTCCCCAACTAATACTCCGCTCCCCAACTAATACTCCGCTCCCCAACTAATACTCCGCTCCCCAACTAATACTCCACTAGACTAAACTATACTATTGGAATACATTGGAAGATTAGAAGACTCATTTCTACTACTACTACACTACTCCACTGTATACAGTACTACTACACTACACTACCACACTACACTGGTACTTACTACCGATTATATCTTTCTCCTATAATATATAATGTATACTATAACTTTATTATACTACACCCTATAATAGTTGGTGAGTAGGGAAAGGATGTCGGAGGTACGGGTGCACTATAATAACGACGCATCGCATGAAAAAAGCCATGCTCCGGCGTGTCTTCCCCAGCACCCACCAGATCCGCCAGGCCATGACGCTCGACACTACCAAATATAATATTGTCAAAGAGGGCAAGGCCACCATCTTGGCCCCCATACAGGACAAGGTTTTTTACAACCACATCCAGCAATTCAACCGTGACTTATCGGTGATGGCTATAAATGCCTGGCTTTCACAGTACAAGGAGTCGAGGGAGGGAACACGTGAGCTCCGCGCCAAGCGCCGGAAACTAGTCAATGATTTAGAAACTGCTGAAGGTGCTGATGTCGGAAAAATTATGGAATTGGAGGGTCCAGCTGCTGATGCTGTGCTGTGTGCAGGATCAGCAACAGAAGTGACTGCAAAATCAGTTGAAACGACTTCAAATGAGACCAAGGTTTCAGAATTGGTATCAGGAGAGACTGAATCTACAGAAGAGCCTGCAAAGATGGTTGAGTCTACAGAAAACGAAGCTTCCAAGTCGGTGGGTTCTGGTCCTGCAGAAACACCACAAGGACAAGCAAAAAGACCCCTTGAAGATATCCCCTTTGTACGGATCCTCGAGGCCCTTTCTGCTACAGGACTCCGGGCCATTCGGTACGGGCACGAAATCCCTCAGGTCAGCAAAATCGTGGCCAATGACCTCTTACCCGAGGCCGTGGAGTCCATCAACCGCAGTGCTGCCCACAACAACCTTGGACATATTGTGCAGGGCCACCAGGGCGATGCAGTTAAGTACATGGGACTGGTGAGTGAAAAAGAAAAGTTCCACATCGTTGATCTTGACCCTTATGGTACAGCAGCACCATTTCTTGAGCTGGCCATTCTTCTGGTCCGTGATAATGGAATGCTCCTTGTCACGTGCACCGACGCAGGTGTTCTAGCCGGGTCAGGGTATCCCGAAAAGTGTTTTGCTCTCTATGGAGGCAATAACTTTGGCAATACGCATATGGGCCTGGAGACCAATCACGAGGCCGGGATTCGGCTCATTCTAGGCACCATAGCTGCAGCAGCCGCTCGCCATAAGAAGACTATTGAACCCTTGCTTTCTTTGAGTATCGACTACTATTTCCGGGTTTTCGTCCGGGTAACCACCCGTCCCGTGGAAGTCAAGAACCTTGCCCTGACCATAGCCGTGCCATTCCATTGTGTGGGGTGTGGAGACATTATAGATCAGCGGCTTGGACGGATCTCGGAAAAAAAACACCAGACCCCCCGTTTGGCCCAGATCCCCGGCAACCAGTGCTCATACTGTGAGCAGACGTTCCATGTTGCAGGACCCATGTGGGGAGGAAGCCTCCACAAGAATGAGTTCATTGACCAGATTCTCCGGATCAATGCATCGGCATCGCATGAAACTTACGGCACATGTGAGAGAATCAAAGGTATGCTTACATTGGCCCGGAACGAATTAGAGGTACCTTTCTATTTCAACCTCAATGCGCTTTCTAGCTTTATGAAGGCACCGCCCATTTCTATAGATGAGTTTGCACGTGCCGTGGGAAACTTGGGACACGAGGTGTCGCTTACACATGCCAAAAAGAATTGTGTTAAGACATCTGCCCCCTGGGAACAGGTGCTCCAGATATTTGTTGCTTGGTTGAGGAGAAGCAATGAGAAGTTGGTGCAAGAGTTGCAGGTGCTGCTTGGAAGTGTGCAGGACCAGGAAGAGAAAAGACAAAAGATTGAGAATAAGATCAAGGCACTCCAAGAGAATATGGCACATAACCCGAAACTCACCCCCGGAATGGTGGGCTTCAAGATTCTCCTGAATGTGAAGGAAAACCCTGCCATTGATTTCGATACCGACAACCACCAGAGCGTAAACATCACCCGGTTACGCAGGTTGAAGATGGTGCGGTTCCAGGAAAACCCCACCAAGAACTGGGGCCCCAAGGCCCGTCCCCTGAACAAGTAACCGGTATTACAAGTAACGGTCATTACAAGAAACAATGTACTTAGTGTACAACAATAAGTGTCATCGGAGTAGTCAGTGTAGTAACGAGACAGAGAGAAACATCAAGAAAAAAGTGACTATGACTAAAGATCATGGAAACACACTAGGATTTATGGCTCTTTTATATTCGCCTTAGAGGTGGTGTGCACATAGTCACTCAAGTGCACCAATTCAAATGAATATTCCACATCACCAGTCGCCGATTAAAGTAAGAAAGTCAAATTTCCGTGACATAATAGATTATAAACATGATTTTAATTTTAATCAATTCCCTTGATTTTTTCCCCTGGTTTCCATTTTTAAGCCTATATTATAATTGAATAATTGGACCTTTTGTTAAGTTCGCATTTCTCTGAGAGTCTGCAAAAGTGCGAATGTTGGACTGCAAAATGTCAGTTCATCAAATACTACAATCTGGAAGTCCAACAAAATCCCCGAACATCATTTTCCAAAGTTTTAGAGGTGTCCTCGTATCCAGATATACAACTATAAGCTTCCTCTACTTATACTATTAGTAGTACTACTCTCCTGACCATAGGATAATACTAACCAATAGTTGAGTAGTCTACTAGTCCTATAGATATAGTATAGAGAGTAGAGAGTAGAGAGTAGAGAGTCATTACTTAGTAAAAAGAATCCAGATTCTTCATGTAAGTGAAGATTTAAGACTGACCATCTCACCACGACCACCATCATCTATAGTACTACTCACTACCAGCACTAGCACTGGCACTAGCATCATACTACTCTATACCTATAGCAGTGATTCAGTGCAGTCACTTAATAACTCGGTACTTGATATTAGTGCTCCAGTCTATACTCGTACTCTACTCTGTCTAGTACACTAGCGTGGAGACTGTATGGAGTCATGTAGTAAGTGCTACTATGTGATTGAACTTAAACCAAGGACTACACAATAATTGTGGCTCCTAACCAATATAGGGTTCTATGGAACTTATGTCAACTACTAAACTGCTCCTCTACTTCTGGACTATAGTTGTAGAATGGACTGTACTCAGTACTACTTCCTAGTGTACCGAGTCACCCAGTACTCCATATAAGTCTGTAGAAATCTAGTACTGGTACCCAAACTTGTAGTACTGGACTAGTCTAAACACTCTCCCAGTCTCTCGATTCTATGGACTCTTCTACAGTCTCCATAGTCCAATAAAGGGACCCAGTAGTCTATTAAGTAACATCCACTTCTATACTACAAATCCCAATACTCTATCACCACTATAAGTACTGTAGTACTATAAGTACTGTAGTACTATTAGTACTGTACCACTATTAGTACATAGTACTGTGTCGCTAGTGCTGAATAGAGAAGTACTAAGTGATAATTCTGTGATACCAACGCTGACCGTTTCTTCGGTTTACCCATTGTCATTATCATATCACTTTGGTCCTCTTAAACTTATGTATCAGTTATATTTTCTCTTAATTAAGAAAACTTGGAATCTCATATGACTAATATAGTCCACAATCCCCAATTTCCTTGGAAGTCTACGTGTAGTAGAGTGTTGTATTCAGTAGTAACTAGTACTTTTTCCAATCTACTGAGTAATAGAATCTTGTAGTGGTATGAGTACATAATGTCTGTCTTTTTGTCTTACTGTCTGCTCTATTAGAAACTATGATTGTCAACTTTTTATTGAGATGTTTAACGATCTCCATAGACTATTCTTCTCTAAGCTCAGGCCACTTTAACAAGGCTTAACAATTGACGAGGCTTAGCAGATTATCTCGTTAGTGATAAGCATCCGTGGATTATATTGTGTTCCCTGCATAACAATCTGTTAAAGGTCTGGTGTTTCATGAGCTCATTGTTCTGCATTCATGTGACCATTGTTAATAGAGTCTAATCTTCAATGTGATCGGAACAATCACAATGTCAACAAACAAAGGGAACAATGGAGTATATAGAGATTTACATATCAATGCAACAATGGACGCAAGGTACAATGTAAGCTTATAAGCTTCTTCTACGCACGCACGCAGACTCATGACTGCAAAACGTTACTTTTCATCAACACCTAGAATAAAGACAAAGTAGATTATGAGCACATAATGAGCACATAATGAGCACATAATGAGCACATTATTAGTAGATTAGATTGGGTAGTGGGAGTCATCGTTTTCTTTTCAGAGCCTGATTACATAGTACTTGGAACGTACTTCTTGTACCTGATTCCCTGGTAGTTTCATGGTAACAGTCCATCCAGTTCTTCTACCCTCTTGATTATTTCTTCTACACGTTTGTTTGCTTTGAATATATTAATCTATTAAACCACTTACAACAACATGGCAACACCAGCAGCAGCAACAGCACCGAAGACACCAGCACCAACAATTTGAGCACCGGAGTCAGTGGACTTGTGAGAAGAGCCGTTGGTGGCGTTAGAGCCCTTGGTGGCGTTAGCAGCAGACACAGCGGAGGCAGCGGTCAAGGCGAGGACAACAGTGGCGAATTGCATTATAGAACTGATGAAGAAAAAAAGAAAATCTGGTGGGCTGGCACGGGTATTTATACGCGGCGAAATTTTTTTCGCGCCCCTATGCCCATGCACGAGGTCCGCCTCAATTTCGCCCACTTTGACCTCTGCTCATCTGTGTGCACTACGCCACGCTCTGTTCAGTCACAGAATATTCACCATGCGTCTCGTAACCTTTGCTACTGTCGATAATTTCACCCAGTCCTGCCGACAATCTTTTTACCCTGCTATCTACAGGTGGCTTAGGGTTGCACTAAACCTTAGCGAGACAGACGCATTGGTTACAATATTAAACAGAAGCAACTTTACTTTGTTAGGTTCCATTTTGTTTTGTTCTGTTCTATTTACTTCTTCTGCTCCTTATTCGATTCTACTTTCTTCTCTTCTGTCACGTGCCGTCCTCGAAGCCTCGGCGATCTGGTGCTGCTGTTTCATCAGAGTATCGCGGAATTTTCTCCTAAATAATCGTATGGTTGGGCTGATTTGCGGTGCGCTGAAATTTTCTGCCTTATCCTGGGTCCCCCGCGCGCCCCCCCACTCTACTGGTCTGGTCTGGCCGAGTCATGTTAGCCCTACTATATTAGCGTACATGGCAAGTATTATCTGCTGTATTTGGAAAATGGCGTGGCGTCTTTTTCTTTCTTTTTCTTTCTTGCCACGCTTGGAATGGGCTAACCTCGGCGGCTTTCTCGGGGAATTTTTCCTGCTTCCTGCACTGTTCTATTTATAGTGTTCTAAATGACCGGCACTGCAGATGAATCGTTCCTTTTTTCGAGTGTCCGTGCGTAACTTGCATCAAGATATAACCTATCTGCTTTAGGAATGCGCGGCTACATGCAGGCGGGCCACCTCGATGGCTTGGGCGATCACCCGATGCGCCAAGCATTGGTCCCCATTGGTTCTTTTCTGGGTGTACGGGTTTATACCCAAGCAGCCCACGCCCATACACTCCAGTACCCTCGGCATTCTCCGCCACACTCGTACACCCATAAATTTAAACATAACCATCGAAAAGCGTCCTTTTGTCTTCGAAGCTTAGAATTGGACCGCCAGAATTTCAGACTTTTGCTCATTCACTCTGTCATATTAAAAAGTATCTATATTCTATGCCTGCTTTTCCGCAGGCCTTTTCGTCATGTTCGCAGTAGGAATGACGTCAGAAGCCTACTCGCTAATGAAGCCGTCTACTAGACGACAGTCCGTGCAGGCGCTTGTTTCATCGCCATTTACGCTCCATTCTATATTGGTCATCTTTGGTAAACAATGGATTTGCATAAATCGCCAGGCGAAGATTATTTCACATTTGCTGATAAGCATCGGGTGCACGGGTCTAGGCCCTCCAGTCCCATGTAACCATAGACAACTAGACAGACAAACCTAACCAACAGGCAAACAGATGACCAAAAATGACCACCAACAAAAGACTGAATTTTCAAATACCAAATAGAAATCCGATAAATGGGAATCCGAAAAACCAAAGCAGAATTTGATGCAAATCTGATTTTGATTTGTTTATTGTGAGTATGCCTGCATCCATCAGACGCGCTCCACAACAACATCCACCTATGCTCCATGAACTCATTGAAGAATGACTCGTTGCAGAAGCTAGCGTTGCACTGTGGGTACCGGACAGATACCACCAAGGCTGCACGAATTGCAGCCATCGCCCAGTCAGCTGCTTTTTCCAAGAAACTTCTTGCCATTCCTCGCCCCAAATCGTCGCCTCTCCGCATTCTTTCTGTGGATGTAGGCATCAAGCACTTTTCATATAGCAAGGTAGCTTATTCCGGCAATGTGGCGCAGCTCATGGAATGGAACGTGTCTAATCTCCACGACCGGTTTGGCGTATCAGACTATGCTGGGTTCGACTCGCTCGTAGACTCCAAGGCGTACTTGGCTTCGTTGGCCGTTGGCGTGGTGGACTCCATCTTCCTATCACCTGATTGGACACCACATATCATCACTGTGGAGAACCAACGGACCCGTTCCAATAACAACAAGGCCACGTTGCCCAATGTGCTCTTGAACTTCTCCTTGGAACAGATGATGTATGCGGCGTTTGCGGCCAGGCAAACCACCAACAAGCAGATCGCCACATCGGTGGTGATACCCATGAACTCCAACAAAATGGTCAACTTCTGGTTCTCCCGCTTCTTGGCCCGTCTGTCCAAGGTATCGCCCACGCAGTCCAAAACACATCGAACAAACCTATTGTACGGTTGGCTCCAGGAGCAACAGGCGGCGCCGTTTGATTTGAGTTCGGCCATGAAGGGACTTCCGGAGGATTTCAACTCGCTCAAGGCCCCGAAAAAGAAAGCGGCCTTAAAAGAAGCCTTGAATATTGGAGAAAATATCAAGAAGGTCGATGACTTGGTCGATAGTATGTTGTATAACTTAACTTTGGCTTTGCAACTCGCTCGACACGAGCAATTGCAAAAGACAAAGGACGACGACATTTTTTCGTTGTTGGAGCAATGGGACCAGGACCATCACCGGTACCTTTCGCCATTGACGAAATCCACCACTCTCGACTTTGATTTCTAACCTGATCAGTTAACCTGACCAGATCATATGATCAGAACTTGATCTCAATACATCTTAAATAATCGACTGGGCTTCTGCACTTAAAGGAGTGATGGTCCGTTGTACGCCTTCGATCAAAGTGTCTTTGGTAAGTAGTTTTCTCCTCATGTTTTCTTTGGTAGGGTCTGTCTTCTCGTCCAAATCTGCATGTTTCCCCAGTTTAGAATCACCATGGTCCTTTTCATGTTCTTTGACGTCCTCATCTTCATCATCATCTTCATCATCTTCATCATCTTCATCATCTTCATCATCTTCATCATCGTCATCATCGTCATCATCGTCGTCATCGTCATCGTCATCGTCATCGTCATCTTCATCATCTTCGGCTTCTCCATTCTTGACATCCTCATTTGTCTGAACTCCATCGTTATCCTCATCGTCACGTTCATCTAGAGCCAAGGCCAGCCCTTCAAGAGTATTTTTCTGCACAATCAAGTCCTTGATTCGGATACGGAGAGTCTCCACGATGGCCAGCCACTCCCTCATGCCTCCCATGCCAATGTCTCCACACACCAAGACCTTCTCCATAGGCTTGAGGATCTCAAATCCAAAACCTTCTTCGTTCAGCAGCAAAATCTTGAGGTGCTTGCTGGTCAAAGGGTGTGTATACATGAGCGTGTTCATGGCAGGAGCAACTAAAACAGGCTTCTTGGTGGTTCCCACCCCAGAAACCGAGCCCCAGCACCGTAAGATCGACGTGAGGAGATTATCCGACATTCCATGTGCAAGCTTGGCCAAAGTGTTGGCACTAAGAGGTGCAATCAAAAGGATATCTGCCCACTTGCGCAACTCATTGTGGAGAATGAGATTTTCACATGGGATTTTGGGCTTTTTCGTCTGCTCTGACGTTGAAATAGTGGTGGTGGTGGCACAGTTAATGTCGAACTCCGAGAAGTTGGCCCACTCATCTTCATCCCTCCAAATTTTGACGTCTTTGCGGATCTTGAGACCCTTTAAAAAGTGGCATGCCGATTTGGTTACCACAAGCTGCACGGAGATCTTGCTGGACCCGAAAATCTGGAAGAGCTTGTCGATGATCAAAGGCACCTTGATGGTGGCCACACTTCCTGTACAAGCCAACAAAATGTGGAACTTCTTGTCGTCTTCCTTTAGTAAGTACTGTTGGAAGGGCACTGCTGAAGTATTGAGAGAAGAGTCCACCAAGGCTTTTTGGCTTTTTTTAACTGAGGAATTGCGGGACACTGAAGCCAGCGGAATATCCGAACCACGACGAGACTCTCTATTGGACAAGGAGCCCAGTTCGATGGAAAAACTGGAGTTTTGAACGCCAAACTTGGGAGATTTCACCACCAACGGCGGCGAGGGCAGGAACCGAGAATCAAGGCCCACAAAACTATGGCTAAGCGCATGTTTATCGATGCTGGTGGGACTATCTACACGGTCGCCAAGGTCGTGGCGAGGGAAACCAGTGACCGAGCCGTTTCTGCTCGAATTCAACAAACTCTCGTTGTTGGAGGCTTTGCGTGGCGCGATGCCTATAATCAGGCCATTGCGGCCAATGGTGGTGAGATTGGCCGACAGTGGCTGGGCCAGGATGGTAAACCGACGGCTTTTTTCCGATTCTGATTCACAAAAGGAGACAGACTGGCCACGTGCCCTCTGTTCATGAGACAGATGGATATCTGGGCGAAAGGGGACGTTTGAAAAGTTGCCACTGGAGTTCAAGACTCCGTTATTTGCACCAGCCGAATAGGGCATGTTTGGAGCCCCTGCACTGCTTGTAACAGTAGCTTCGCGCTGATCTCCTTGGGCCAGGCGTTGGAGAACATTACTGGTCAGTAGTGGAGACGACACGTTGTGGTGCCCCTGAAGACCCGGGTATGATTTAAAGCCCTGAGTATTGATGTGGGGAAGCAGGGGGGCGGAAGTTTGGCCGGTGGGTTGGCCAGAACTTTGATGACCGGAAGATTGGGAGCCCTGAGGCCCCTGAGGGGCACTGCTGTGAGGCAGTAGATTATAAACATTAGGCAGGCTTCTTCCTGCTTTGAAGGGTTTGCTTTGGCTTTCTGCTAGTTGTGAAACAGCAGAAAAAAGCACCAGAGGCGTAGGGCTTTGCATGGCCGGTTTTTTCTCTTCAACCGATTCTTTTCCCATGGTCAAATTAATTGAAGGCAATCGAGAAAAGGGTCAGTGGGTCTAAGGATTCCAAGGGGTATCCAGTTTAGGAGCCGAATTTGGAGTTGATTTTGGGGATTTCAAATAATGGATTTGAAAACAATTGGTAATATTAGTTTCCAAATATTGATATGGAGATTTCCGATTTTCCTCTTTTCAAAATTTGGATTTTCGATTTTCGAGTGATTTTCGTCAAAATTTTACCCGATCAAGATCTATGCAGTAATATCGAAAATCTTTTCTGGATCGGCTTTTCCAGGGGTTGATGTCACGTTTCTTAGTGATTTGAGTCTTTTTCTTCCGTAAAGTGGATACACTTTGGTGGCGTTTCCTGTCGTCAAACAGTCTCACCGAAGACGGGAGTCGAAAAGAAGGATCCAGAAATTGGCGGCTAGTCAAGGAGCTGCAGAAAGCAAAAAAACACGCGGGCAAAAGAGGAGGGGAAACGATCCTTTTATAGGCAAAAAGCAGGTGCACAAAAGCGGTGCAGCGGCGTCGTGTTTCAGGAGTGTTTTAGATGTGTAAGAAAAAGATTTAAATCGTTAGGTGCATCTAGCGGATTGCATAAAAGCCAGGAAGTTGGGGAATTCCGCTTAGCGTAGTGCATGGCGACAGGCGGGCTTGGAGCAACTGCGCGCATATGCAGGTGATAGGCTTTGGAACCTCGAGACCATCAATCGATATTATGACGTAATTAGTTGAATGTAATTATATGATTATTATGACAGTTTATATTGATATGTAGTGGATCACGTGTCGTATCACATGATGTACCACGTGATCTGTTCAGCCGTGACGATCAGTTCTTCAGAGAGTCCTCCTTCAATGTCACCACCCGGTTCAACACGATCTTGTCTGCTGTACTCTCCTTGTCCATACAGAAGTAGCCGATTCTCAAAGCTTGGAAACGGACGGTTTGAGGCCCGGGCTTTTCGGTGATGTTGAATGCTGAGCCTTCAATGCCGATGTTGAGAGGTGACTTGCGTTCGATTTCCTTGAACCCGGCCTTTTCAACCACAGCATTGTGCACCACCTCCTCCGAATCTTCGTTGATATCCTTCAAGTAGCCTTCGGGGTGGGCACTGGGGTTTTCGCTGTTGAACAACTGGTTGTAGATTCTCACCTCCAGCACCACCTGTGCATCCTTCTCGCCCACCCACTGGATGTACGTCTTAGGCTTTTTCTTGATGTCCTTGTCATAGTTGACCACGATCTTGGTGACCTTGCCCTGGTCGTCCTTGACCACCTCCTTCACACTGACGTTGAAGGGAACCTTCATTAAACCAACGGGTTGTCCAGGAGCCAACCGGAAGTACTCCTTGCTGGCCTCGTCTCTGTAGTCGTCTCTGTCGATGTAGAAACGCTTGGAGAAGGTCAAGTTGCGGGTGCCAAACTGCGATTCCGACCCAGGCTTGTAGGCCATTTCCACCACCTCCTCAAAGTCCTCCGGCACATTATCCACCTCGCAGAGCACGGGGTCCAACACAAGCATCAACCGCGGCGTGGTGGAGTCCAAGTGCTGTCTGATGGCACTCTCGAAACGCACCACCTGGATGTTGGTGGTGGATGTGGTCACACCCAAAGTGTTGATGAATGATAAGATGGCTCCAGGAGGCACACCTCTGCGCTTGATGGATTCCAACGTGAACAAACGAGGGTCGTCCCAATCGCGAACATAGCCCTCGGTGACCAACTTGGCGATCTTACGCTTGGACATGATGGTTCCCGTGATGTTGAGACGCCCGTACTCCCTCTGTGCTGGTCTGTACACGTGCAAAGCATCACACAACCACTCGTAGCTCTCGCGGGAGAGACGGAACTCCGTGGTGCACAAGGAGTGGGAGATGTTCTCGAACGAATCCACCAAACAGTGTGTAAAGTCGTAGGTGGGGTAGATCTTCCACTTGTCGCCAGTTCTATGGTGAGGAGCATTCAACACTCTGTAGGCGACCAAATCCCACATCTGGGGAGAGGGCGATTCGAGGTTCTGCTTCATGCGAAGCGTGGCCTTGCCTGGATTGTATTTGCCATCCTTCATGCCACGGAACTCGGTCATGTTGGAGTCCACGGAGTTGTCCCGATGCGGACAAGCAAACCTGTCGCCACCAAGGGTTCCATCGGGCTTCATGCCTCTCTGGGCCTTGACCTCGTCGGCAGTACAGTGGCACACGTAAGCCATTCCCACGGAAATCAACTTCTCCGCCAACTCGTACAACTGGTCAAAGTAATCGGACGAGTAGGTGATTTTCCAGGGCAGGAACCCCAACCAGTCCACCATGGACTTGATGCTGTTGAAGTACACCTCCTCCTCGGCCTCGGGGTTCGTATCGTCAAACCGCAAGTAGCACTTTCCGCCGTAGTGCTTGGCGTAGCCAAAGTTGACCATGATGGCCTTAGAGTGACCAATGTGGAGGAACCCATTGGGCTCAGGCGGGAACCGCGTGAACACCTTGCCCTTGGTGAAGGCCAAGTGTTCGTCCATCAACTCGGGATACGCCTGGGGGTTTTCGCCGGGCCGGTGCAAATCGCCCAAAAAGCCCTCGGTATACATGGACCGTTCAGGCTCCACCTTCTTAACAGCAGCAGCAGCACCAGAAGCAGCACCAGAACTAGAAGCAGCAGCAGGCTTCTTCTTCTTCTCCTTTTTAATCACGTCACGCTCATCCTTGGGCCCAAACATCTCAACAGCAATCTCATCAATTATAGGCTTAAAAAGCCCAGGAGAAGCCCATTTCAACTCCACTAGCTTCTTGGTCTCCCCCAAAAGAGCAGGCACTCCTGCATAACGCCGGGCCTCCACCTCCTCTCGGTGCTTCTCAATGTAACCCAAAATATGATGTTTCACATCTTCCCTAGTCAAACAAACCCCTACCCCCGCAGCAGCCTCCATGCCCTCCTCGCTACTATTGGCCGCTTCACTCTTGATGTATTTCAAAGCTTCTACCACCTGCAAATTGGAGGAGAGGCGAGAATCCAAAATGGCAGCCGCAACCCACGATCTGCGCGCAAACTCCTCGCCTTCCTCAAAGTCCTTACTCTCAACCGCCACCGTCTGTAAGAGGTTAAGTTTTTTGTCGTCAATTGGACCCAGTACTTTTTCTTGATTGAGCATAGCCATGAAGGAGTCACATACTTTTTTGTTTTTGGTGAGTTCCGTAGATTTCTTGGCATTCAACCCCAAGGCCTGTAATTGTGTTACCAAGTCGTCTGCGCTGGACATTGCGGTGGGTTGTGAGTTTGAAGTGGTAGGTGTGGAGGAGGAGGAGGAGGGAACTTTTGAGGTTTGATGAGATCTTGTGTGCACGCTTCGCGCACTGAATGCGAGCTTAGACATGAATGTATGACAACTGTGATAATAATGAGATGCTGGTGGTGTACTGATTTTTATACTCTAGTTATTTGGTCTAGTATTTCCATGTCAGTCTAATCTCTAGTCTAGACCAAGTAAGACCATCTAGTCAGTCAGTCTGGTATGGTATTAGTCTGTACAGTACAGCACTGTCAGTTCAATTCCCAGTCTTTCTCAGTCTAGCCTTTGTTTAGTTCAGGCTAGTCAAGTCAGTCAAGTTGAGAAAGGCCTCTGTCTAGTCTTCCTAGTATATACAGTCTGAGTAGTCCTGTCTGAGTAGTCCTGTCTGAGTAGTCCTGTCTGAGTAGTCCTGTCTGACTGTCTGTCTGTCAATTCAAGTATAGCCCTGGTCTAGCTTTAATCTATGAAAGAGTCTTGTTTCCAATTCTGTTATATTAATTTCTCTCCTTTTTGCTCTTTAATTCTGGTTCATTTTTGGCTTCTTTATTTCTCTTCAGTCCTCCCTCTCCTTTCTTCTTCCCTCTCAATTTCTCATGAAATCATAGAAGACCTCTGCAAATTGGTCTGGATTGTCAAGGTACAAATGATGTCCGGCATTGTCCAATGCTTTATAGGTAGCAAGTTCGGGCTTGCCCTGGGCCTGGGCCAAGTCATTGATCTCCTTGGTAATCTCCATGCCTGCATCCCGGCTCATCCAGTCCTTGTCTCCGTACATCCACAAGGTGGGAAGGTCCATCTTGACAAACTCTTGCGGACACCTGTCCAATAACGGTAATCTTGCAAGTGCTCCATAGGCCAAAACACGAGTTATGGAATACTCACCGCTTCCCCGTGCCTTGAACACCCGGTAGAAGTAGTTGTGTATACTCTGGAACTTCTCGGGGTCGGTAAAGTAGACATGGGAGAAACGGTGGGTGGTCCAGCTGGAGATCATCTTGGGGCGGATGACACCAAAGCGCCGCACGATAGAGAACGGCGAAAAGTGCTTGCTCCAAAGATATTCAAGGGTCTTGTTTCGGCGTGATCCAGACCGCTGGTCCTTGGTATCTGCGTTCTCCGATTCCGAGTCCGCACCAATAGTATCAGTAGTGGAATCGCCCTTTGCTGGTGGATTCACTATGTCCTCCTGATTGACCGATAATTCCCGGGAGATTTCCACGTCGGGCAACTTGGCATCTTCCCTGGCCTTCTCGGCTTTTTGGGCGTCGGGCGTGGGTTCTTGTTTCAACAAGGAATCGGCGTTCCTCTCCACACCCACAGGGCTCAACAACACCAATTTCTCGATCATGCGGTATGTGGAGCCCTTCTCGTCGCTCAAGAGCTTCTGGTTATATTTCCTGGCATATGCACAGCTGAGGTAGCCTCCGAAGGAGTGGCCAATCAACACAAAGCGCTCAATCCCCCTGCGCTTGCGCCACTCCTCGATGGCATCGATGAACCAATCCTCATTGGCATAAACGTCCTCTTTGGTAGCAGAGCCCAATTTGGGATACGACGGCCGGGACGAGAAGCCAAAGCCAAGCATATCGATGGCATGCACCCTAACCCCCGGAATGGCTGAGAGTTTTTCGAAATTATCACAGAAAAGCCCTAGAGATGCAGCATACCCATGCACCAACACTATATCCTTGACAGAATCGGTAGTGGCCGGAGATAAGCTTGGCAGCCCGGGGTCTCCGTCTTTCTGGATGTTTTCAATGTAAAACTCATGGATATAATTACCATTTCCAATATCCGTATCAATGATCTTGGCCTCTCTTTTGCCGTCGGATTTTGGGAAAAACGAAAGGTATGAAAGAAGCTTATGCTCCACATTCTGGTCATTCCATTCCCCAGAAAGTTCGTGCCGGTACCAATCCAGAAAAGATGTTTTCCACGTGTAGGGAGGACGTTTCCTGCCGTCATTGAACTCGTTAACTTGTTTGGGTTCCGTCATTGTCAAGTTGTAAACAAATCTGAAAATACAGCCAAGAAATACAGCCAAAAAATTACAGCCAAAAAAATATAGCCGATTATAGAAGTGTATAAGGCTGGAGTCTATAGGGAAGTGTGTTGGTCAAACAGGATTCTGCTGGTTGTAAAACTTATAGTATGTAAAGAGATGAGTTGTGAGATGGATGTAGAGGGGGTTTTTATAGTGGCGTGGAATAGTAGCAGCATGGCCGGGTGCGTAGTGGTTGATTGCGCGCATCACGGAGATATTCCCGATCGGGCCACGAGATCATCCGGACTTTGGGCGTTCAATATACAGGAAACATGATTACAAACATTTTCTATTGTAGAGTATACTCATGATGGTAGGTGCAGGACTCGATCCCTAGTGTATATTGGTGTGACAAATGGCTTGGAGGACAGCTATGGCTTCTACTATGTTCTATGCTGTATAGTAGAGTGTATCCTGTATATCAGTGGTATTATTTGTTCCACACAAGACTCCAAAACTACAACGAGTGCTTTTGTATTCAGCGACATTCGATTAGTAACGACATGCTTAGGTAACGACATGCTCTGTTAGTAGCGACATGCTTAGGTAACGACATGCTCTTAGGCAACGACATGCTCTTAGGCAAAGTCATTGCTGATTAGTAACGACATTGCTGATTAGTAACGACATCGCTGTATTAGGCAACGACATCGCTGTATTAGGCAACGACATCGCCGGATTAGGTAACAACCTTGAAACTGTACATGTTGTACTATTACGTCTGCTCTACTACACAATATGACATGGTGGAATGAATGAATGGATGGGGTGATCCGCTATATTAATGGACATCTACGTTGATGCGTGCGAAAAGAGTGCCTCGGAATGACCCTCGGAACTCCTCCCTGGGTGAGAGGACCCATGGTAGTACCTGCCACAGACCATCTTTAAGTCTGAAAAACAACTCAAGTGGTTTCCGGAATTCCAGCATTTCAAAACACTTATTTTTATTCTGGTACGATAAAAAAAGCGTGTATTGCGTTGGGCCTTTTTCTGCTGACCTTGTCTGGTGTACGGGTGCGCTGCCCTCGGAATACCATTCACCATCAAAATGTCCTCTTTACCGGCATGTGAGACTAGATATGTAATTAATACACACTGAATTATAGATTTGGCTATTACACTATTACTATATACTACACTATACCGTAAAATACCGTCCTGCATACTACACTATACTGTAAAACATCGTCCTGCATATTGCACTATACTGTAAAACACCATCCTACATACTACACCACACTCTATACGCTGGAATTGGAATCAGGATTGACACGAGTCATAATCAAGCATTAATACAACATTTAAGAGAGTAAATATATAAGATGGTGGATATAATACAGGAATAGAAGATGATATTGTATTATATACAGGACCAAGTAAATAATAGAGAGGCACGGATGTGAAACCAAAGGGAGACAGTTAAATTAATAATAATAAAAAGAATAATAATAACAGATTCATCCCGTTTGAAATAAAATAATTCATAATCCATACTTCCATAAATTCCTGTATATACCATACCATACAGGACCAGCCATCTACAGTATAAGTATAATAGTACATTCGTGTATTGTTGAATGGATTAGAAGTATTACGTAATCAGATACTAGTAATAGTAATAGAGTCACGTGACTCGTTTAACCAATCCTTCTATACACTGTCCTGTATAATGACTAGACTAGATCTACACTTGACTGTATAGAAGTGGCTGAGGGTAGGAAAAGCCACGTGACTCGCATGTGCACCACACGACCCTCAATAAAAAAGTCGCACACGGGTCGTGCAGTCGCACAAAAAAAACCCTTGCAACCTGTGCGACCTTGAAAAAAAAATTTTCCCATTTCTATTCCCTCCATCAATATATCAATTTACAATGGTATGTGTGATACGACGCCAAGCAGGTGTTACTTAAGCGGTGTTGCGGAAGATGTGACCAAAATCTCTTTGAACATATGTTAAGTTCTGAACCGCTGATTTCTAAAGTCTCGTCTGTTTTCCTTGACTGTCCAAGTGTGCAACCGCTCTGTCCAATCTGTCCATTTGTCCAATCCGTCTAGACTGTCTATGAACTGTCTATGAACTGTCTTTAAATGTCTCAGCCAACTGTCCAAATGTCTCGTTCAACTGTCCAAATGTCTCGTTCAACTGTCTCTTCCAATCTGTCCAATCTGCCAGATCTGTCTAGACATTTGTCTAATGTCAGTTCCTGTTGGATAGAAGGTCTCTGAGGTTATCCCGAATGCACATGGATGATTGGTTGGAACTGATTTAATAGACAGTCCAGATATGATTGGTGTCGTGAAATAGGATTCTGACACTAGACTGGACACTAGACTCTGGATACTAGATTTGGACAGACTTCAAAACTAAACATTTGAACTTGCACACTGCTTTTGCATTATTGCCTCGGAATATATACTAACGTTTAGGACACTAAAACTCCAGTCACTCTTGCTAAGGTTATCAAGGTTTTGGGCAGAACCGGATCCAGAGGTGGTGTCACCCAGGTCAGAGTTGAGTTCTTGGAAGACGCTTCCAGAACCATTGTCAGAAACGTCAAGGGCCCAGTTAGAGAAAACGATATCTTGTGCTTGATGGAGTCTGAGCGTGAGGCCAGAAGATTGCGTTAAGGCCTTTTTTCCATATCCATCATTGTGCATTGCACGACTCGCCACTATGGTTTGTAATGTCATGTCATAATATACAACTACTGAATCCATAAGATCCATCGATCTGGACTGTAAATTTTTTTTTATTTTGTAAGTTTGGTTAAAAAAATAGTGGCCGTGGTGTACGGGTGTGCACCCTATATAAGTGAGAAAAACATCCCACTCCAACACCATGTCCGACTTGGAAGACGACTTGTTGGCCCTCGCCGGCGGCGACTCCGGCGGCTCCGAAAATGAAATGCTGGATATCCCTTTAAAGAGATCACGTGGCCCCCGTCTGAAAAACGTCCAATCCCCAAACGGCCTGGACGAGGACGATAACGACGCCTATGACGGAGTGGATGACGCCACCGATGGCGAAAACGGTAGTGAAGATGGTTACAAGGACGAGGATCTTATTAACCCATACCCTTTGGAAGGCAAATACAAGGACGTTGCAGACCGAGAGGCACTTCTTGATATGGACGAGATTGAGCGAGAACAGACGCTTTTTGAGCGGTCTCAGGAGATGGACCGGTTCAATGAAAAGCAATATTTGCAGCAGAGAATGAAGCAACAACGAACACCAGGCGTGGAGAAGAAAACACGGTCGTCTAGTCGGAAAACTGGGCCAGCTTCGTCGAAACTGAATAAGCTCAATGAGTTACGGAAGCAGAGAGAGCAGAACCGGCGCAAACGAGACGATTACGAGGATGAGGGTGACGAGGGTGAAAGCGATGAAGAGGAGGAGGTTCAGGAAGATGACTACGATGAAGATGACTACGATACCTATGGAGATAGTTCCGGGGTTGTGTGGGGAAGCGGAAAGAGTAAGTTCAAAAGCCGCAGTTTCGAGCGGGCCAGCTTTGCGGATATCAATAAGATCCGGGTGGGCCGCAGCTTCTTGAGCAAGTATCTCTATCACCGCAGTTTCTTGGATACCATCAGCAAGACGTTTGGCAAGATCAATGTGGGTGTGGATAGAAGAAGCCGGCAGCCCATATACCGGGCGGTGCAGATCGAAGAAGCAGTGCACCATCCCCAAAAGCAATACCGGGTTGGGGAAGGAAAGACCGATGTTTATTTGGTGGTGAGTCAGAACCGGACGCAGAAAAAGGAGTTCCCCATCAATGTGTTCAGCGATGGCGATATCACCAGTGAGGAGTTTGAGCGGTATGTGGTCGAATTGGGTAAGACCAATGAGGACGTGTCGTATCGGGATGATGTCAACGAGAAGGCCGAGCAGTTGCACAACTTGATGAACAGTGGGTTCTCCAATAAGGATATCGACGAGATGGTGTCCAAGAAGCAGAAGTTGCAGAAGGGGATCTATGCGTACGATGCAGTGTACCAGAAGTCACGGGTCATGGACCAATTAAAGGTCGCCAAACAGGACAACGATTTGGACAAGGTCAAGGAGTTGTTGGACAAGTTGAAGGAGCTCGAGAAGGTGCTTTACAAGGACAATGAACGCACGCTGCAGAGCTCGTCCACCAGTATGTCCAAGGTCAACGAGCGCAACCGGAAGTTGAACCAGATCAACATCCGTAACGCCGAGGTCAAGTCGCTGATCTTGAGGAAAACGGCGGATTTGGCCGATGGTGACCCGTTCCTGCGGTTAAAGACCACCACCCGGATTTTTTACCAGGACTTGGTCAACGAAGAAAACCAGAAGGCTCTTCAGGATGCACGTGACAACTATGACTCCATGTTGGCGGAGAAGAGTGAGCAGGAGGCCAAGATTGCGTCCAGTACGTACCGGGTCTTGGGCAACTTGGACCTGCTCATTGCCCTGGTCTCTAATGACTATGTCCCGGCAGTATAGCTGAGGATAAATCCAGCTGAAGTGCAAGTGCATAGCCCATTCCAGGTCAAGATTCTTCAAAGTATTGGAATGGATTGAGACAGTCTATACACTGCACCATACTGTCCTGTCCTGTACTTGCCAGTCAACTAGTGAAACTTATCATTGGCATCAGTACAGCATATTATGGCACTAGGATAGCCATAATATAGAATCAAGAAGAAAGACTAAGAAGACTAAGAAACGAAGGAATCATCAATAGTCTAATGTTTGATAGTCTGATAGTCTTATGATATAGATGATCATTGAAATACTCACCAGACATTACCACTGACTTCTTAATCCGTAGTACGATCTGACGGAGATCTAGGCCCAGGCGCTGATTCTGTAGTTATAGATGTAGCATGCATCATACTAGATGATTAAGTGTCTAGGCACTATTTTGTAGTCTGAGACTCAACTAGTTGATGGACATTATAGTGCAGCCGAAATTGACTACCATGAGTCTGAATCGCACACAGACCTGTTCGTTAGCCTGGAAACCCAGTCTGATATCCAGAACTCCAGAACCTTCAAAGTCTTGTTTTCATAATTCACCACCGAGAAGACCAGCTTCTTGTTGGTCCTTTTTCTGCTGAGGTGGTCTGATATGCTTGTTTTGACAAGACTCTATACCATATCATGGGTATGTTTTGAAGGCCGAAATCTTTTTGAGTATATTGAAATGAGTCCACTTTAATTTCCTAAATGAGAAGAGGGATGTTCTTCTTATAGAAAGACGTTCAGTTAAAATAACTCTTCAAAACAGTAAATAAACCTCCAGAATCCTAGTCAAAGTAATAGTGTCTAGAATCTTGTCAACCGCCAATTCCCATGTTTTCAGTCACGTTCCATGTATTCCATCTAGCTCCATTTGGTTAAGGAAGCAGAATTCAGAGTTGACACTTTCAGGGCATTGATTGATTTTATGGCGCTAACCTATTTCCCTGTATGATTATCCCATGGGTAGGCATTGCTGCATTGCCGCTAAATCGCTGCTAAATTACTACTGGTAGGGTCGCAGCGGGGGGAGGGGGCTTTATATATTAGTGAGGCTACGTTTTCGCAGCCACCTGCAAGCCCCTGAACACTGTGCATTTGTGTCAGGAGACGCGGTCCTTGAACTATAAAAGGAGGCCTTTTCCTCTTGAAAAAGATACATTTTTATAAGGCTTTACTTAACGATCTTCACACACCTATGGTTATTTTCTGAATAGGAACATGTTGTACTTGAGGTTTACGAGGTATCAGATAAGTAAGTTCTCTTTATCCGGAGTTGAGCTGAGCCATATAATACCTAAAGGAGATATAAGCATGACCTTGGAGTCAGACTATCATTTCGGACATCCAATTGGAGTTAGGTCTTCAAAACTCTCCAGCCTGCATATAAAAAGAAACCTCCACAATCATGAAACCTCCACAATACATGAAAGCTCATAAGGCTTTTTTTTGGCATTATTTACAAACGTTATTCTATTCCTTAGAAACATCGTGATTAACCCAGCACATAAGTTCTTGATGTTATCCAATTTGATACTACATATAAGCCAAACCCTGCATATATTTCCAAATCCTAAAAGATTCTAACTGCAGTTCATACAATTGTGTACAGTCTTCTACACTACAAATATTTATACCAAAAAATAAATAACCCAAATATATACGAGAATTAAATGATCAACCAATATAAATATTGATTCGTTCAATAGAGTTCTCGGATGAACTGCTGGCGAAGCTCGTGGCGCTCAAGTTCCTTGTCATAGATGGAATTGTCATCGTGGATATCGTTTGGAAGCTCCGAGTAAAACGATTCAATGGAGTCCACAGATGAAACACTGGTCATATCGTCCTGGTCATAGTGACCCATGCGAGAGCCCAATGCTGTAGTTATGTTCCAGTTAAGGCCATCAGCAAAGTACGAGCCAGAGGTTGTTTTGGCCAATTCGGCACCATCGCTTTCCACTGCCGTTTCTGACGAATTGAAAGATGGCGTCTTTTTCAAACTGAGCTTGCTGCTCCTTCTGAACATGCTCTCACAAGAGTTGGATTTGGAGCGTATCAACGATAACTTGGATGAAATACGGTTGAAGATATTGGATTTGCGGTTGTTTTGCACTTCACATGGAAGATCAAACGAGATGGTTCCATCATCGCTGATATAGTAAGCCTGGTTCAAGAGAGGATCAAACTTTGTTTCCCACATCATCAGGACTAGACAATTCGATTTTGTTGGATTGGGGTGTGGTCTGGATATATATTGACAGACACGTCTAACGTCTAGAAAGTATAGACAGTATAAGATTGGCTGGAGAAGGAAGTCTTAACACAAGTTATAATTGCACCGGAAGATTAGCCGGAGGTGGTATGAAGAAGGAAGACGGAGGGATGGGGATGAGGAAGGAGAAGATCATATGGCCAGGAGATGAGGGAGTATATATACTGTGGTTGCTTAGAAATGGGCCATACGCACAAGTATGCACGAGGGCATGAGAAGGTGGTGAAGCCGCGCGGAGAATAACCCAAAGCGGCGACGGTGGGTGGTTTACGGATACCTGGGCCGCATCCGCGCATTAGGTCCGTCGCCTAGAGTGACGGCCACGAACTGCTCGGAATATACTAAATCTTCCGTTTCTTCCGGTCCATCCATAAGAGTGTTGGTTTCCTAATTAGGAAATTAGTTTCATCTTTGAAAAAAAAAGTTGAAACTTGTTACAAGGTCACCTTGAAATATTTGGTGTCAGCAATGATTTCCCGTGCAGGATGGCTTACTCATCCGATGCTCGAATGCGGCCGCGTCGGCCATAAAGATCCGCACTGCATTGTGCACTCCGTATTTTTTAGTGCGATTACTTAAGCGCGGTTGGAGTGTCTTGCTTGCTTGCGATGACAAATCAACAAGTCATCGAAATGGGAATACGACTCTATGAATTTGTGTTAGGGGTAACTTTTCCACACCGATAACAAAACTTTATCACGTGCACTGACACCTCTATTCAGTCTATTTGGAAATAATGATGGTTTTTTTGGTGGTGTACGATTGCCACGAAAGATGTTCTTTGCGGTGCACGGGTCCTTCTTTACCTCGAAAGTGTGGTGTGCGGGTGTTTATTACAAACTAAAATTTGTGGTGTGCGGATGTTTATTGAGAGAAAAGACGTTGTGGTGTACGGATGTTGGTGTACTGGCTTTCTAAATGTTTACCTTTTGGTGTACGGATGTCGGTAGACGCGGTTCACGAGTTTACAGCCGCACCCGAAACTCGCGGAGCCGAGGGAGCAATTGATTTAAGCATTCAAACCGAGGGTTATAGAAGCGAGGAGCGCCACACTCAAACCGGATGCCAAAAAAGTTGGATCAAATCCGGGGCCAACATTTAATTGAACCGAACCCAACAAAGACGATTTGGCCCACGCACGCCCGCCGCGAGACAGACGAGTGGGTCACGTGACCCCACGCACCCCGGAGTACTTCTCGCCGCCCCCTCACACCACTTTCTCTACTCCCCAAAATGGTCTCCGCCGAATTCACCCAAAAAGTATGTACTCAACCCACTCCAAACCACTGGGCTCTACTAACGCCAGGCCGAATCTGTCAATGCTTTACCTAAGCGTCCTTCCGACGACGAGTTGTTGAACTTGTATGGATTGTACAAGCAAGCCACTGTGGGCGACAACACCACCGCCAAGCCCAGCTTCTACGACTTGAAGGGCAAATACAAGTGGCAAGCCTGGGAGGACTTGAAGGGTACTTCGCAGGAGGAAGCAGAGACAAAGTACATTGCTTTGGTGGACGAGTTGCTTGAGAAGTACAACTAAGCATAGTCCAAAGGACATCGACAAAGCAATTAATAATTTGCAATGAGCGCAACTGAAGATTCTATCAACTTGTTTTTAGCAATTGCTTGAAGGTTTTGTTTGAATGATTTTTTGAATGATTTTTTGAATGATTGATTGTTCTTGACATGTCGTTGGATCCACGTGGTACTGTGTAGTAAGTAGTAATGAAAGCAACAGCTCAAGTAAAGAGATGACACACAGTCAGACTTATATATGGGGTTTTAACACCCGACAATTACTAAGATGTAAGCTTAAGCAAGCTTGGTATACTAAGATAAACTTTAAACAAATAAGGATCTAGTGTAACCCATAAGAAGTAAGTCAAAGATGTTAGTGTCTTATGGTGTGCTTACGTAATCATGAATACCAAGTATATAATTGACACCAGAAAACCAAGGGTCTTATTTCTCTAAATCACGTGATTCCAAATACTTTCTCCATTTAAAGAAATATCAAGGTTTCGATTTTTCCGGGCTCCAGTAATTATAGTGTACCCTTCAGTGCGCACACCAGTTCACGATATTCTATAATTCCACCAATACCCCGAAAGAAAAAAAACAAAAAACAAGAAATAAAAAAAAGAAAGAAAAACTATGACCTATACTAAGCCAGCATTCATTTCCTGCTTCATTTTAAATATGGTCTGTGGATCTAATCAAGGAGTATATGTCATATTCTATGCCTATAGTATACTGTTGTATGATAGGAGACGTGCGGGTCTCGTGCGTCCTGCATCTGGCCAGACAAACCTGTTGCGCGTTGCTGTTAACACTCGCGTATGTAGGAACCCCAATCTCGTTGTTCTTTAACAACTCCAATAAGTAAGGTACTTCAGTGATAGTCTCAATCATTTATATTCTTATCTTAAGCTAGTTATATTCGTAACTCCTTTCTATCTCTGTTATGACTGGACTGTTTCTATACCCCTTCAAAGCGGAGAGCCCTTCGCTTTATATAGACCAACGACCGGAACCCCTTCCACGGCATGACTCCCGTCCGTGTGGTCCTCCCGACCGTTCTGATTAAATCCCTNTTCCACGGCATGACTCCCGTCCGTGTGGTCCTCCCGACCGTTCTGATTAAATCCCTCATCTGGCATTCCAACCAGACTCTTGGCATTTTCTTCTGATACATCCTTCATCGGAGTTATCACCGTAAATTCCTCAACCACCCCTTCGTGCATGCTTCTGCACAAAGACTTTTCTTCAGAGGTCTCTTATTGGATCCTTCCTTCGGATCTTGTTTCAGATACTCAGTCACTCCAGGCCCGGTTTCAGGAGTGGCTCTCATATGTCAGTTTCATCTGTACTCCTGCATTCTATCCTTATGATGTGCATACTCATCCCACTCTGTTCAGAATGCAGTGCGTATGAGACGTGCGAGTCTCATACGTTCAACAACAATTGTTTGGCTTGGTTCTTAGTGGTTCCATAGTTTGGTACTCCGGTGTAACGGTCTTCCATTAATTCTTGCAATTTAAGAGATATAGGTGTCATCTTAGTTCTTTGTATTGTGGTTGTTAAGCTACCAGGAAGTTTCCCTAAACTAAGCTTACTTCCCGTAAAACCTCCCATAGACTAAAGAAGCGGGATCTCCTTTTATATGCATGTTTTCCCTTTCTGGACGTACCATGGTTATTCCTTCAAATCCCAAAGATACGTCGTTCGACATACATTTCTTAGCCCCCTTCTTGAAACCTCCTTGGATCGATACCTCCTTGGATCGATTTTATGGAGTTCACTTATTGTTTCATCTGGAAACTGCATATTGACCCATGCGACATGTGGAACATCTTGCCTGTTCAATAACAATGTGGTGAAGAGAACAAAGTTTGGATCGTCTACTTTGGGTCTATTTGGGTCTATTTGGGTCTAATTCTCATCTAATTAGGATCTAATTTGGGTCTACGTGTTATCAAGGAAATGCATATAAGAAGAGAGCGTCGCCCAGCTCAATAGAAACCAGGTCTCAGTTTGAAGAGCACATTAATATTTAATTTAGAGGGAACCTGAATCCATCAAGCTGAGATGAATACTACAGTTCCCCAATTGTTCCCCAATTGTAGAATTAATGAAGATGAATGTGACTCAAGCTCCAACCTTTAGACAGGTTTATGCGAACTCTTCACAAATACTTGGTGAGAGAAGATGCATAAGCTGCGCAAGATGCAGGACAACCCACCATATACCATGGAATTACAATCAGAATGTCATGTATCTTCTTTTAGAAATTTCCAATAGATATATAATGTTGGATTATTTAATTTTATGGAGTAGAGACTCAATATAAATCAATCCTTGGGACTAGAACCTAGATGGAGACATGATAAAATGGTGAGAAACCAGCCTACACAACGGTGGATGTATTTTAGGGAACAAGATTTGACAGAATCCTGGGTCGAGAAAAATCCAAAGTTAAACAGTCATGTGTACAAATTTAAACCTAGGTCTACAAGTCTAGGAGAAACACTAGAATGATGATAGTAGGATTAAGAAAGGGTTAGTAAGCATGACGAGATGTAGAGAATATTAGGAAAATTCATATTTGGACCATTTACGTGATGAATGTTTCAATGAAGCCACGAAGGAATCAGAAACATCCAGAAGTTCTTGGAATGAATTATGAAGTTATGGACATCATTGAATGTAGGAGATTACATCTACAAGTGTACAGAGAATTGGAGGGGAGATTTCCAGAAAATTGGAGAGGAGATTTCCAGCGAATTGGAGATTACTTATCAAGTACTGGATTTGGTAAGGTATTTAGAAGAGCCCAAAGTCAAATATATGAGAGCAGTATAGTGTAGTATAGTGTAGTCTATGGAAGACCCTCGGAGGGTGAGAGTGCGGCCGGAATTGGCCAGCTCATATCCTTCAAAATTGCACTCACTATAGACTTGAAGCTCAAAATTGGAGGAGTTGATGTCCGGAATTCCCGGATTCCAAAAAACCTAATTTCATAAACATTCTATCAAAAAAAGGGGACTTTGCGTTGGACCTTTTTGTCCTGAGGTAGCACGGTGTACGGGTGTTGGCTCGTCTTTCCGAGGGTTTGCACCCAATAATCCACTGCATGCAGACGACCATCCACTGTGAGATACTCACTACAGATATTCAGAAACGGATTTCTATTCAGAAAATGGGCAATGTTCACGGATCAGAAAAATCTCCAAAGGGTTTCTGAAATATCGAATATAAGAGTCTAGATCTGTATCTCTATTAAAATGTGGGGTGTAGGAGGGAAAGAAATATATAAATGGGGCTGATCTACGGAAGAAACCATTATATACAGTGCTAGACCAAACAGGACCCATATTATGAGTTACAAGGTAAGATAGCTCCATGTGAATCTAATACAAGAGCAGTTTTTGAATGTGGAGCATCCGTCTTGCTCTCATCCCAGACGGCACTAACAAAAAAGTGTACAGAGATTCCAGATTGGCCTGGTTCATCCATGGTAACCTTTATTACCGAGACCGAGACCAATAACTTGTGATTTTCACGCTCAACTTTTGCCAAGACATTACTAAAAGCTTTCAGGTGGTCCAAGGTTTCAATGCGCCTCCAATGAGATCATTCTTGCCTCTTGGCTGTGTACCCATAGAATATGGCTGAATGTGTTTTCTTCTTGAACATCATCTTGATTATTCTTGGGGACATTCTGGGGATTCTTCATGCTCTATATTCTCTTGACTCGGTAGTCAATGGAAGTATATAATTAATATAATCAGTCCTCTTTTTTCTTACACTTGTATGCAACCATTGCCATACTGAATACTGTATCTTGCTCTACACTTTATACCATTATATACTAGCAGCTCTTTCTATACGTCCTGATAAACTTATGTACACTCGAGACTATGCTTCCAGATACAGACAAGCAGATTCTATCCAGATCCATACATCAATCCACAATCACTCTGTCTAATTTTCTTCTGTCTACATCATGAAATTCAGAGAAGGGTAGACAGTATTGAAACCCTTCAATCATCTTTAACGTCAAATCATCACATCAAATCAACTGGGGAATAGTAGGAGCATCCCATTATAAAATCCAACGGACCATTATTGAATGTGTCAATGCTGGTAGCAGAATTACTGAATTTTCTAAACTCAACAGGTAAGACAAATTACTCTAGAATTGACTCCATTTTGTGAATGGAAACGAGCCCAGAAGGAACCATGTATCAATCCTTACAAAGAATACATATAACCACTTCAGGAACACAGATAATGGGAGGAACAGGGAGGAACTGTGGAACAGTATTGGGAGTAAAACCCCGCCCATTGTCCAGAGTTATACTGAAATGAATGGTACTGATATATAAGGAAAGCGACTGGTACAATGATTTCATACAACGGGTTAATCCAGATCCACCATATTTTTGTCTCATCCGTCTTTTGTTTCTATCCTCTTCAGATCTTTTATCTATGATTTCAGGTCATCTGTCAGGTCATCTGTCAGGTCATGATCCATAGAAGAAGAGTATTATAATAATTCCATCGTACTGTTAAAAGTATGGTATTCTGGAATTGGATTAAGGACGAACCCACCGTCTGGCTCCAAAACGGACACTCTCACATTCTTATTCATTTATATATCTCCAAAACCGAATCTTTCCTATTACGGTAAGAGTCCAATCTTCACACTATACCAACATTTTAAGTCTTCAATCTACCATCTTCTATAGAGTGAACCATCGTGGTAGTTTATCCAAATCATGTACTAGTGGATATATTACAGTGTACTAGTAAAGTGGATATAAGAATTCAGTGTATTAATGGAGTGCATATAAGGATCTTGTTAGTAGTCTAGGGTCTATAAGTATAATTGTAGATAATATCTACGATCTATGAATATCCATTGGTTGTCATTTTACTGACTACTGACTAATTGTCATGAGGTTAAAATAATGGTTCTATAATAATGGTTCTATAATAATGGTTCTACAAGAAGTGTCCACTGAAATGCCATCATTGTACCAGGCATTCTAGGTTGGATTCATGTAAGAATATTAAGCCATTGTCATTGATTCTTTTTGGTTCTGGAAAACTGGGTTGGACTTATATATACTCAAATCTAACATCTAAAAATCATTATCTCTTAATCTTCTTAATTTGACTAATGGTACCGGTTTATTATTCCAATCAGTTCATATTTTATTACCTTTATACAATATACTATACTATCTATACTATCTATACTATCTATACTATCTATACTATCTATACTATCTATACTATCTATACTGTAGACTACACTATACACTACACTACACCATGGACTGCACTATATACAGATTATTATTGATTGTGGTGAGTGTTGAGGTAGTGTAGAAATGGAGCCATTCTAAGCTGAAAACGCGGAAGTCGCACCTAATGATACATACTCTTAGATTTCATCAAAGTCACCACACTTATTTGTACGACACCAGAGGCTGAAAATAAACATCTCTACAAGAGGTATTTTTCCTACAGAGGTGGAGAAGTTGATCCAGTAAGGATTGTTCAAGAACAAAAAATTGCAGGTGATTGATTTGTAATACAATACCTTAACCACTAGAACAGCTATAGTCTTGGCTAAGGTGTTGAAAACCTCTCCTGATTTGGTGGAAATAAATTTGATTGAATTTTTGGTTTGAATCTGGAATTTTTGATAATCTGCAATTTATAATCTGCAATTTATAATCTGGAAATGTCATAACCTATAAATGTCTTTGGTCTATAATACTGTAATAAGCGTAGACCATTTGTTGTCACCTCAAATATTTTTGTGGAGTCTCTAAAATAGAACCTCTTTCTTTAAAGTAGGAAATGCCCTTAAACGGAAAGATGAGACCTTCTCCTTTTGGGGGGTTCTTTCTGGAGATTATTCATTGCATCCTGCATACTGCCCCACATGACATCTCCTGTCCCAATCATTCAGTACAATACTAGCTTAGAATCAATATAGTATTATATAAGAAAGAATCTGTGAGTCCTGCTTGGACCATAGTCTAACAGACTCTACACAGGATATACCGACTATGAGTTAACTATGTACTCTATTTATAACTTCTTCCCGTATATACTTATCTACTTTCAATGCACTTCAATGCATCATCTACATACTAGCGATATGTTTCATCTCTAAACCCATTTACTGGATGCAACCGAAGCAGCGGAATAACTTTAACACCACCTTTTGCAGCCGCGTTATATGCAGGACCAACCATTCTCAAGTGCTTAAACCAAAAATTCCCAATCTTTTTACAGCCGTTTGAAAGGTTGACTCTTTACCAAAATTGATTATTAAAATAATTATCTTCCGGATGTACGGGTTTATTCGATGCATTGACTTGTATTATTTGGATTTATCCAGTAAATCGTCTAGTCATTACTTCGAACATTATATACAGGATGATTAAAACAGAACCTAAAGGACAGTACATTCTATTAGTATAGGAAAAAAATAACACTTAGACTTTGGATAATGGTAATAGGATTGGTTATGAGAATTGGTTATGAGCACTTATCACCTCACTTTGGTTATGAGCACTGATCATGTGACAAATATATAATTTTTAATATGTTTTCAAACTATTGAGAAATGATGCTTTTTATATTCTATAATTATAATCTTGGTGGTTCTGGTGTAGTATTATATAGTATTGAGATATACTGCATGGTGCGCGCTCATAACCATCCATACTAATAAGCCATAATACACTTCTAAACATCTTCTTCTTATTAACATAATATCTTATTAGAATCTCCTGTATACTGATATCTAGTGCTAGTGATTGACCATAACTATGCTATATTGACTTAACAGATACAGTCAGATGCAGTCAACTGAAAGTCATATTCTTCGTACCCTAGCGATGCCAGTGAGAATGGTCATGGTCAGTGATGAACAGTCATGATCATGCCACCTTCTTGTCAATCATGTTCATGACCCGGATACTGCAGTCCACCATCATGAATGCAGGAATCAAGAGGTACGGCACGTACAAGGCAAAAAGCCCCCACTTTTCCGAGCTCGTGAGCCCATGGGCCTCTGCCTGAGCAACCACATACGTCAAGCATGTACCCGTGGTAAAGGCCGCATTGAACCCGTAGATTATCAAAATCACCAACACCTTGCGCAGTCTCTTATACAAGCCATAAGCCGCAAGGAAGAAAACAGGCAACTGGAAAAACAACTCAAAGAGCCCAAAGTACTGGAGCCAGAGTGGCGGGTTCTGCAAGAGGAAATCATGGTTGGTCCGGATATGGAAGTCCACGGCCATCAGCTGCACCCAGTGCCGAGACTCGTGGGGTATCACAAGACACAGGTCAATGACCAACGTGATGGGAATGTGCACCACCAAGTACCAGAAATAAAACGTGTCTTTCTTCATACCGGGGCTTGGATCGACAACTGGAAACAATGATTTGACAATGTGAAACAATGGATTGAAAGTCTGAATTGTTTCTGGGCTGAGATGGTCTGGCCGATCGGTCCCCGACGCGACTGTATATGCAGCACGTCATCACATCATCTCACTTCCACACACACACTTATTCCAACATAGGTCCATACTTGAGTATCTTCTAACCTTTGGGTGCTCAGTTAAACCAGTTCATTCACCACCTTGAGTCCAAATTATTCACCAGTCAAACCCTCGTGTCAATCATGTTCTCGTATCTCCAAAGGTTCTTCGGAAAAACCCCTCGTCTCGTGGAGGCCTCACAGCCCGTCAAGCGCAAGTACAAGTCTGCACCCGTATTCAAGCCTTTGGTATGGATCGACTGTGAGATGACCGGCTTGGATATCTCCAAAGACCACATCATCGAGATCTGCTGCATCATCACCGATGGCCACCTCAACATCTTGGACGAAGCCGGCTATGAGAGCACGGTGTATGTGCCCAAAAAGGTCTTGGACAACATGGGCGAGTGGTGTGTCAACCAGCACGGCAAGTCGGGGCTCACGGCCCGAGTTTTGGATAACCCTCAACAGACCTTGGCCAAGGTCCAGCTCGAGTTGTTGGAGTATATCCAAACATACATCAGTGAACCTCGCACGTCGCTCATGGCCGGCAACTCCATTCACATGGATAAGTTTTTCATGATGCGTGAGTTCCCTGAGGTCATCGACCATTTGCACTATCGTTTGGTGGATGTCTCGTCCATCATGGAGGTGGGGTACCGCCATAACCCGGCCCTCATGAAGAAGTTTCCAAAGAAGAAGGGCGCCCATACGGCCAGGATGGATATCATGGAGAGCATCAACCAGCTAAGATGGTACAGGGACCATTACTTGAGGTCAGACATTCCTGACTCTTTAAAGGACAACGAGAAGGACATCGAGACGGAGAACAACAACAGTGATTCCGAGCCAACTCCCAAAAGAACCAAGATCCAAATCGAGCCGGCTCAAACCGAATCCGCAGCCACCTTCCAGGTGCAGCCCACGCAAGAAGGAACCATCGAGATCAAACCCGTCTCAACTCCCTCCAAGGCCACAGCCACCATCAAAGTCGTCAACGACATACTGAAAGACAATCAATAGATAGAATGATAGACAGGAGAAAAATGTAGAATGGACAAGACTAATGGTCCGACTCCCCCAAGGCTAAATCCAGGTCCATGGAGAACCTAGCCAAGATTTGTTTGATATCAGCACTGTCAACCGGCTTCTCAAGCACATCATCAAAAACAGCCAGGTCTAGGGCCTCCTTGGCAAACCCCGTGATGGCCACGATAGGCGTTTCCGAATTGACTCCGCTGGTATACTTGATCAACTTCACGGCATCCACGGCCTCCACCTTTGTAAGCCGTAAAGCCGTAAAGATGAGGTCGAACTTGACCTGGCTGGTGGCCCGCCGCACCAAGTCATCTCCATCGGAAATGGCCAATACCACACACCCGTGTTTCTCCAAAAGCTTGGACACTGTATGCCGAACAATGGCGATTGGTTCACAGTACAACACATCCAAGTCCACCACAGCATCGTCACGCGAGTCGTAGAGTAAGGACAGCTGTACTCGTGGTTGGGGCAGGTCTCGGCCCGAGCTATAGTTGTGCATCATGCTTTCCCGTCTCTTTCTGACTCGGTACAAGGCTGAGGAACTGTCTTCGTTATCGGAACTTGGAGGAGAGTGGATCAGTTCGTTTGCGTTTTTCAAAAGCAACTGTTGGGAAAGCGACGGAAGGCTGGATCTGGACCGAGGCTCGTTGGAGAATGTGCTTGGCGAATTCTCGAATTTCTTCTTGACCCGGTACTGGAGTGCTCCTTTACCCGGAGACCCTGGATTGATGAGGAGCGGAGACACCGGTCTCTTGAAAGGACTGCCTAGGTTGACTTTTCCAGAAGAAATAGACAGACCTCTGGATTTGCTGATGCTGGGTTGGCCCAAGGAATCCGACGACGAAGACGAGTAGCTGTGACGATGCTCCAAGTGTTCGGATTTGAGCCGGTTGATCACATCCTTATTTGCTTTTTCAAGCACACTCAAGTTACGGAAATGGAACGACCCAAACTCGCTGGGGTCCGATAATTTGCTTCCACGGCGTTCTCTTTTGACCGAACTAGGGGTGCTGGGAAGCGATAAGTGGCTGCCTGAATCCATGGACGTGGATGCCTTATCTGCATCTTCATCAGAATCGTCGTCCTTGGGGAACTGAGAGATATCTGCTCCCCGCAAATCAAAGTAGTCCGTGGACTCAGGACCATCAAGGGCGGGAACAAACGAATCGGGTGCTTCGTCGTAGAGGGTTTCCCAGTTGATGTCCTTGAAGTATGGGTGTTTCATGATCTCCTCTGCTCCATTGAACCCCAACCTGTGCTCCACACTGGGCGATAAGAGCTTCTTGATCAAATCTTTGGCCTCGGGACTGCAAATTTCCCGGTCATCCTCCGCCGAGAGCGGAGGCCAGTCGATTTCTCCGTCCAAGATATTCTTAAACACCTTCTCGGGTGTTTCTGCATGGAACGGTGGGTACCCATACAAAAACTCAAAGAAAATGCACCCAATGGACCACCAGTCCGAGTACTCCCCTTCACCCTCGCCAAGAATGACTTCGGGGGCCAAGTAGTCGGGCGTTCCACAGAACTTCTCCACCCCGCTATTTCCTTCCTGCATAGGATCATAAAGTGCAAACGAATGAAAGTTCTCCTCTTCATGTGGCGAGTTGACCAGAAACTCATCGTCGATTATGGCAAACGACGAATCCGACGGAGTCCGGTGTAAAGCCCCACTCAATGTAGGAGACTCCACGCCACTGCTATTGGAACCGGACCGATTACTGCTGGTCATGAAATGCGACCTGGAACGTCTTTTGGCTGCAATCACCGCCGACGCCGAGTCATGTGACGTCACTGACCCTGGCTTATCGGTGCTGGGAGTCAATGAGAATGGGGTCACCGACAGTGTTCGCTTGTGAGTGGAGGGAGTCAATTCGGGCGAGTCGATCACCGTATTATAGACCAAAGGACTCTGCACAGTGGAACTGTTAAGCATTGATTTCCTGAAAAGCTCGATTCCATGCTCGGAGGCACTGCTTTTCCTGTGCTGATAGGTCTGGCGTCCCACCACTCCGATTTTCGAAAGCCCAAAGTCCGTGAGTTTCATGTGGCCCTTGCTATCGATCAAGATATTATCGGGCTTCAAGTCCCGGTGGATGATGCTCCGCTTATGGAGATCGTTGACCCCCACAATCACCTCTGCAATGTACCGTTTGGACCATTTATCGCCCAACGTCCCCAACATCTTCAAGAGCGTAGCACAATCTCCGCCGTTCAAGTACTCCATCACAAGGTACAAGTAGTCCTTGGTCTGGAAACTGCTGTAGAGCTGGGCCACAAACGGTGAGTCGACCTGCGTCATCATCACCGCCCGTTCGGCCCGCACATTCAACACCTGGTTTTTGGCGATCATATCTCTTTTCTTGAGGCACTTGATGGCCACGTAGTCGCCTGTAAGTCTTCTGCGTGCCAAGAAAACTGACCCAAATGCTCCTTTGCTGATGGCCTTGATTATCTCGTAATCCTTAATGCCTCCAGGCGAAGGTTTTGGATTTGATGTTTGAGAAACAAGAAGCGGAGAGAGTGGTGGTTTAGATCCCGACATCGAGTTTCGTGGTTGGGAAAGCGGGGTGCTTTGTGTAGACCCCGTAGAGCTATTGCTAACAATAGAAGACGTTCCCATCAATGGAAGAGCCAAGCTGGAAGGAGCGTTCTCCCTGGAAAAAGGCGCCTCTAGCTCCAAACTCGATTTTCGTGACAGAACCTCCGGTTTCTGCGCAATGATGTTTTTCTGAAATGTAGAAAAATTGCTTTTTTCCACATACGGAGCAGGAGACATTCTCCTCCGAGGCGAAGATATTGACGAGTGAGCTGAGGCTCGACCAGACGACTTTAAGTCAAGATTCTCCAATGATTCCGTCAAGTTCTGCATAAGGTTACGGCCAGAAGTTGTCGACGATAAATCTCTAGGAATAGGCGAAGGTTCAGTGTAAATCGGGTTGCTGAGAATATCAATCGGCGTCAACGATGCTGGGGATTGTGGATTGCTCAAGCCAAAAGCTTCTGCTAGAAGCCGAGGACTTTTTGCACGTGCTGGTCGTGGAGACTGTAATCCTCCATCGTAGCCAGTCAGCGATGGGGAACTTATGAGAAGCAGAGGCAGATTGTTTTCTCCCTGGTTCCCCCTTGGACTATCGAGAAGCTGGGGTGTTTCAGCCGGCAATATGTTATCAAGTGGGAAAGAGCTGAGTCTGTTTGGATGAGCCAGTTTCCCAAGAGAATAGGCCCTGGACCGGGTGCCCGAGAAACTCAAACTTTTAGATGCACTTTCCTGGACCTTTTCCCTGATTTTAGAGACTGTGGACTTCACACACGCAAGCACCAATTCATCAACCTCCTGCTTGATCTTATCGGAGTACTGGAGGAGGGAGATTAAGTGGGTCAAGTGGCTGACCTTCTGCATGATCAAAGCCTTGGAGTCCTCCACCATGGCACGTATGGCCGGGTCCGAGGTCTCGAGCGACTGCCAGTTGACCACGGTATCAATGGCCCGTTCAGTAGTGGGTGAGAAAATGAACACTCTACTTTCCTCCAGTCTTTCAGCCGGATTGATGAGAAGAGCCTCGTCACAGTAGTCGAGCAATTTCTGGAGAATGCCAAATGGGAACTTCTTCGACAGCTTGAACGATGCAGACGATGACATGGGTCTAGGAATCAACAGTCCTGGAGCATACCGCAGCGAAGGAGTCATTGGTTCCGGTGTAGGCATCGGCAACGAGAACCCCTTGTAGTCATGGAACAGGAGCACGGAGGAAGAAGACGACATTGAGCTGGAAGAAGAACCAGGAGTTGGAGGACCTGAACCCTCAAACTGCGCATACCACAACGAATCGTAGATTTTGCTCACCAAGTCTCTCTGGTCTGCTATGGCATCATGGTAGAACTGAAGATCCTCCTCCACCTTATGCTCCAAAAGACAGAATTCGCTATGTTTCTCTATGAACCAAGCGGGGATATTGGACTCACAGATCCGGCATAATATGGTCTTTGGTTCAGGAACAGAGTGTTCATCGATAATCCCGCTTTCTTGCACGTTCATCAAGTATCCTTCAAAGATCTCGGAACCAAAGCCCAACAAGTCCACCAAAGCAGGAGGAATGGTCAAGTCCATTTCAATACGAACGAATGGCCGGATGGTCCAGATGGAACGAGTAGGGAGTTTTGTGGAGGGAGAAAGAATGAGAATACCTTGAGCCTCAAGTTCAATCACCCCACCATCATTGGACACCTGGCCTTCAGAGGCAGCGGATTCTTGACCTTCAGAGACATTAGAGATAGAGACCGAGGAATCAGAAATAATGGAGCTGTTAGAGCCCTGTATATGATTGGAAGGACTGGCGGGACTTTTTTGGGAAGAACACTTTTGGGGACTGGAGGGGCTCGGGACAGAACTCTTTTGAGGACTGGAGGGACTCTGGGCATAATTATAGTCAGAGCCATCATCCTGGTCGCCACTGGCACCGGAACATCGTAGATTGGTGGCGGTAAGAAACTTGACCTTATAGGAAGCATTATCGGTGATCATCTGCTCCACGGCCTTATTGAAAACAAGCAAGTCGTCGTTGGTATTGCCAATGATGATATTGGAAAGCGGTTTGTGGAGGATTTTGCTGATACTGGTGCCCACCAAAGATTCCCAGCTCTTGCTGATATGGAGAATATTGCAGTCCAAGTCCAATTCCATCACCACGGTGGGGTTTTCAGCCGAAGCCACACGGAGATCAAGCTGTTCAGGCACCACGGAGGTGACAGCAGAAGCCCAAGTCCTGTTCTGAGACAGAGAAGGCGATTCCACAATAGTAGAAGGTGGGATTGTGGGAGCTTGTTTGGGGAATTGAGCGGTTGGTTTGGAGGCCAAACCCTTGGCGCTTCCCAATTGGGGATAGTCAGCACTCAAGGCCATCAATTGGACATTTTGCCGAGAGTCTGGATTAAACGATTGGTCATTCAGATCCAACGCCACCTTCTTTATTTCCAGCCCGGTAATTGCATCCCTTTCAGCGGTTGGAGGGTGTAATGGATTGGGGGCCAGGTGGTCATAGGGCGTTTCACAAGGTGACACGGAGCGATCCAGATCGGTATGGAAGTCCCGGCCCTTAAACGCCGGCGAGTGGAAGAAGTTCTTGATTTTCTCCTTCATACCAAAGTCAGGTTTTAAAATAGCCCGCCTCTCTAATGGGTGGTCTAGTAGAGTAGTAGTGTAGAGTAGTATAGCTTAGATAATGTATACGTGATGTGCGACTGCGCACCCCACCAAACCTACTACAACACCCAAACCCCAAGCCAAACCCCAAGCCAAACCCCAAACCCACGACCACTAAAAAGGTAACCAAAGAGGTGACTAAAAAGTGACTAAAAAGGTGACTAAAAAGGTAACTAAAACCCCAGCCAATAAAAGAATTTGAATATCAATCATTGATAGATTCCTAAGATCAGAATATTACTATATTGGGAACCATGGAGGAGTGCGTGGGTGGAATTGTAAATATGGCGTTTGATCCAGTGGATGAAATACATAGTAATGGATTGTATGGTGAAGTGCGATTTAATAGTGAAGTGCGATTTAATAGTGAGGGTAGTGAAGGTCAGGAGAAGAGTGCGGGTCATCAGTAAAGTTAAGTGAGTCACCCCATAGTAACTCCATAGTCAGAAGTGAGTCACTCCATAGTAACTCCATAGTCAGAAGTCAGTCAATCACTCACTCCATAGTCAGTGGTGAATAGTCAGTGGTGAATAGTCAGTGGTCAATAATCAGTAGTCAGTGGTCAGTGGTCAATAATCAGTGGTCAGTGGTCAGTAGTCAGTAGTCAGTGGTCAGTAGTACGTCTGGCTAATAGAATACACCATAACTACGGAACAGTATAGACTGACGGTTGACGAAGGTGTCCCTCCAAATCCAACATAGACTACCAGTAGAAACCAAGAGTAGACTCAGTAATGAGTAGTCAGTATCGATTCTCCATTGCAATTGTTCTTGACCAATGAGTGCTAGACAGATAAATGGTGGCATTCCATATAGCAGGCCTGGTAAGAAATGGATGAGTAGAATGTCTCGGTAGTGTCGTTCTGACCAGTTAGTTAATGTAGAGAGAGTAGGCTCTTTTGGTAATCAACACGGATAACCTGGAGAAAGAGCTATACTCACCAAAGTCGGCAAAACAATCCATTGCACTAGGAAAGGTGGATGCAGAACTCCAATATTTAGACAGTGGATATTGGACAATCGTAATAGTCGTCGATAAAGTACGAGTCGCTGGAGTAGTGGTAGGCTGGATACCACCGAGTGTAGATACGACTGCCACATTCACTCACTCATGATCCAGTTGATTCAATTGTCACTCCATTTCCCTCGACAAAGGTCTTCATTGCACTTGTTAAGCTCTTGCCACACTTAGTCCACTCTTTTAGAGTGCTCATTGACGCTGTTTACCTCTCAATCTTCCATGATCAGATCGGCTGTCCTGCTTGAAATGGAGAGTCCAGGACATTGGATTTGATCATCATTGTAGCTGTAGCTGATCAGTAAGACTGAGTATGGAGAACCAAGAGTAGAGAGTCAGTATGAGTCAGTATGAGAGTGGAAGGAGCTCTAATTGAGATAGTACTAAAAGTAGCTTCGACCAAATACACGAATCCACTAAACCTCTAATTTATTCAATATTAATACCTTACAGCGAAAAGTAATTCAATTGAACTCAACTGGTATCAAGCCTCGGGAGTCCTGCACACAACGCGCCGTATCTACTCATGATGTAACCTTGATCAAGAGCTACTTATTTGAGCTGATGTAAATACTAATAGTAGAGTAGAGAAATTACCAATATTGATTTAGTATGGGAATTGAATAGCCAAGCCAAATTCATATGTCAAAGACTACCTTCAGTACTAACGGCTTAACATCCATGTTTATGGACTTTCCACTTGACTCAAGTGATACTTTGCCTCCATATTTTTACACTATCCATAATATTATTGTCATTCCCATCGACTACGCCCTGTTACCAATATCCATATGCATTAGAATCAGAACTCTTTACGATGAAGAACACCTTGCCAAAAAGTAATGGCTGCAAACTAGATCGCGTGGCTATGCTTCATGTGAATAGGTTTACTACTTGAACAATTATACCGAATGTGTTGACCGAATCGGAAGCTTGAAGTATTGTTCAATGTCAAGCTAGATAATAGCGAGGCAAACGAGACGTTAAAGCAGGAATTCTCGAACCAATACCAAGACCAAGAAGAGCTGGAAGGTCTTGGATTGACCTACTACATATCGAGGAGAAGTGTTTGGCCAAAATGGCACCTGGAAATGATGCCAATGTCTAGATCTAGAAAGATTCGGTAATGCAGTAGAATGAAAGAATGAAACAAATGAAAATATCGTCTCTTGAGCCATATCTTCACTTCAACACACGATCCTCCTCTGCCTGAGCTCTGATTGCTTAATATAAGTAACCATACATTTTGGGTCCACATCCATTTCGGATATTCTATCATTATATTATCATCTATAGTATCTTTAAAGAAGCTAGGTTCCTACCCCCATTTTATATTTGGTAACCAAAGACATTGCCTTATAATCGGTATCACTACATATTATGGATCCATTTTATACATCAATCATCTAATGTATATCTAGAGCCCCACATCGATCCCCCGTGTGTAGCATATACAGGTTTATATAGTTGAATAGTATTCCAAACGTCACCCGAACACATATTATAGTATTGGAAGTACCAGAGTTTAGCCAATTAACGTATCGTCACTTGATTATAGCCTACCGGCATATAACAGCCCCAAGTGGTGTGTTATTATATAAAGGTACCGATGTAACCTGGTAAGTCAACTTTATAGAGTAATCAGGCATATAGAACAGATATATAAAGTATGGTTGAAGAAGATTTATATATGATCACCGAATAAAATGCAAGTTAGCAAGGTATAGGAGCAAGTATATCAAAAATAACTTTAAATGGTTCATCAATTAGTTTTCGTGTAATCAATGGAACATGCCGTGATCCTTCATTATGTTCAACCCTCTTCGCAAGCAATTTGGGGATTTGCATTGGCAGACGCTTGTGGATTTATGCTTTAGTGATAGCTTTCTTATTATTATATACAGTATATCCACATATATACAAGTTCTTAGATTAGTAGTATAGTCATAGTTCTTACACAGCTAGACAGGCTCAACTCCTATATAACCTAAGGGCATAACTAGGGGCAAATAGATCTGCAGAAAATGCTATAGCTTATTTAAAGCTCAATTAAAGACAATCTAAACAATAATGTATTGAAGCAATTAAGTGAAACTTAAAGATAAAGTATATATCTTCAACACATGTAATAGTAGTTCGATTCTGTTTACCCTTGATTAATATTTGTAGCTTAAATGGTAGAGAATTCACTTAAAGCGAGACCAGAGTAGGTCCAATTCTTTCCAAGGCATATTGAGCTAGTAGTCTTTTATTAAGAAAATTAGCTTTAAGTGATCCATACTGGGTCAAATCCAATTCAGCTCAAGCCAAATATCTATATATCACATGTTTTAATTAATGACTAATTCTACAAGAGGATATATCCAATTATATCCATTTCATTTAGTTGATCCTACTCCCTGACCGTTACACCTTTTGTTTTAATGATTTTAGCTTTCAGTATAGGTTCAACAGCACCAATATAGAAATCATGACTAGGTTATATGCATTAATATTATGATTCAAAGATGTTATAGCAGAAAGTACATATTTAGGAGATACTAAAGCAGAAAAACACTTAAACCAAGGTTATATTTATTTGTTTCAAATCCTGCTATGGAAGTTGGTATGTCATGACCACCTTCTGGTACCGAAGCTATAACACCTAGCGAACCACCGGGGTTATATGCAGGTTTCTGTAACGATGGATCTCCATAAATGATCCAACCGTGGGGTATTAATTCTATATGTATTACCCTCCTGCTATATCTATATTTCTTCTCTGTAGCTTTTGTACAGTACCATAACCACCTCCATTTCATTTGGGGCTTTATGAGTCGCGCACTACTATGATATGACCCACGTTACCACAATACATGTAAACATTCTGCTATTGTTGACGTCACGTGTCATTGCCACAAGTATATATTCTGCTAAAATCATATCTTTAAAACACTGGTACCTGGGCTGTTTCATGAGTGTTTCATGTTTCATTTTTATGGTTCATGAGTGTTTCATGTTTCATTTTCATGTTTCAGGTTCAGGTTCAGTGTAACTTAGAGTAATGTGGGGTTTGGTGTTTACTGGAGTCCACGTGCTCTACCGTATGCTCACGTGAATCAATGCAACCTTATCTACGCCACGTAGGAGATGCTTATCTGCAGGCCCACATCATGTCACGTTCCTAAAACTGTGTATCACGTGATGTTAGGAAATCCAGCGGGTCCCAAGTATAAAGGCGGCGGAGCTGCTGTGGAGAAGCCTGGTCTTGCTTAATACTCTACAACGTTTCGTGTTTTCCTATATTCAAGTATGGTTGAAATGATCCGGTGGTTGAAAGGATCTGATGGTGGAAATGATCTGAGATCGGATATGAACTGAAATGACACCCTCGCCGGAATGTCCATTAGGCATGCTAGGAAAACAGAGTTGGATCTGCCCAGCAGAATTGTCGTAAAAGTTGGATTTTAATCAATGCTAATGTCATAAAAAGAGAGTCTGTTAAAGACTCCCATGGCGACACAAGAGTGTCTGTTAAAGACGCTCAGGGTCTGAGGTTTGGTTTGAAGGAGCATATTTAAACACTCCTTGGAACCACAGATGTTTAATTCGTGAAGTTGAAGGTAGGAGAAGCGTTGCCTTCGCCAAGAGACCGTTTCTTGATGCTGTCTAGAAGGTCACAGTGCTTCTTGTTGTTTTTCTCGGAAATCAATTGCTTCAAGCACTTGTTCTCCATTTCCAACGAGCGCAACTTCTTCTCATACAAGCTCAATTTATCCTGGAGCTCCTTGGCGTTTTGCTGCATCTGCAACTCCTTTTGCTTTTTCTTGATTCTGAAACGGGCGCTGGCGGCTGTGTTTCTCTTCCTCTTCATCTCAAAGGATTCCACGCCGTTGTCTGCCGAAAAAAGGGGGGTGTTGCCCGGGCTCACGTCCGACTGGACATAAGAGGCATCGGGTCCATTGGAAGGAGCCCAGTGGGCCACACCTTCGGGGTTTTCCTCCTTGACCAGAACAGCTTTCTGGGGAAGGCCACTGTCAGCACCATCAAAAAAAACATCAAAGTCAAAGAACTCAGTCTGCTGAAACACATCCAAATCAGCCTTGTTGATGTTCTCGTCCACAGGCGACACACCGGCACTGTCGAAAACGAGGTTCAAGTTGTTCAAGTAGTCCGAAGGTTGGAAATCCATTTTTTTAGATTTAAAAAACTTTCGTGAGAAAAATTAATATCCAGAATCAAAAAAATGAACGAAAAAAAAGAAGATATGAAAGGGTTTTGGCGGCGGGGCTGGCTAGACGGGTCTATGCTAGTAACGTGCAAGGATATGTTGTTGGGAGTTTTAGGGGAGAGGAATGCGAACGGGAAGTGCCGACTTATATATGAAAAAGGGGAGGTTTTTTTTCGCACGTCGCAGCACCGGCGCATGTTTAGCGCAAGCGGGCATCCAGCGAAGAATGTGAAACAAGGCGTAGGCGAGGGACCAGAGTAGAGAATATAGGAACCAAAGAAATCCTGAGTTAACTAAATTAAGGGGTACAGGGTGCTGTCAATGGGTGTGGATTCTGATCTCGGGTAAGGTCCGGCATAGGGATTGTCCGGGTGTCTAGGCTTTTTTGGCTTTGTTTCGGAGGGCGCTGAGTGCAGGCCCACCTTGGCGCAGATGACTAATCGTGCGCTGTTGCGGAACGGAGCGCCGAACGCAGATGGGCCAGATGCGCGCGCTCGCGCACGTTTGCGCGAGTCACGTGACGTGTCCAGATCGGGCGATCCCCTCCGCGCACCACGTCCCTCGGAGATCACTCGGATATTTCTCGGATTTACGCGACATGTTCATCTCACTCGACCATGCGCCGTTTATTGTATTATAAGGTTCCGCTCTGCTCCTGCACGCACCACCAACCCTCCCCATCACTATCTGGTTCTCCACATCAGCCCTCTTTACATTATATATATTATATTCATTTTATTGTTAGTGATTAGTAAACGTAGTGCATATAGTTCGTATTGTTAGTGCTCCACAGTCCTTGGTGATTCCATTCTCACGCATAGGAATCTAGAGTCATACATTGAGGATATAATTGTAAGTTTCAGAAGCTCGTAAATTATCCCCGAACGTATTCCATGTTCCTTTATGCAATGTGCATTTAAGTTCATATCTGATGCCTGTACGAAGGACCATTGATGCTATGCGACCATCACTGACAATTCCAGCCACCAGCCATCAGCAGAAAGGACAGGACAAACGACAGGACAAACGACAGGACAAAAGACAGGACAAAAGACAGGACAAAAGACAGGACAAAAGACAGGACAAAAGACAGGACAAAAG